>JBBYHH010010841.1:0-16966 GCA_038382905.1 Daphne laureola | reverse complement strand
GAGTAGGATAGTTAGATTCTGATGTCTCGTAAGAACATGTGGTAGTTAACGATATGCTAGTGTATCTAGGATAGTGTTATAGAATCCGGTCTTTATAGACTGGACAATCACTAGGAGTCAGAGATGACATTGGTCGTTGGCAAGTGACATTAGAGATAATTCATGCTTCTAGGACAGCACTTGGTAGACACATGCATGTTGTCTAGGACACACATTAGTACTACGGGAGCCCATGATTGTCAATCCATAGATGACGCTACTTCGCCCCTCCATGATCCATCACCCTACAATTTACTCACCTTTTCTTGCATAACTCATCATTCATCCATGATTCTGCCTCTCATCACTATCCATGCTCCATTCATGTATACTCGTGCATAAGCAGTTTACTAGTAATCCTAAACGATTGATTCTCTTGGGTTCGATCCCTCATTTTTGAGCCACCGTACTATGATAAGACATTGTTAGGGCTTAATGAGGTGTTTATAAATGTATTTGTTTGTTAAGTGCTTTAGTTGTACTTCAATTACACTTAATCCATGCAAAAACCTTAACTATCAATTGTCACTCATGATTTGCATGAACCTTGTTATGAGACATTTATTTTTAAAGACAATGATGCATTGATGACATATCTCATGCCTAGTGAGCATTCTAGAGGTGATTTTGTGATGATGGCCGAGAGCATGTTAAGCCCTTTTCTGAGTTCCAATTACCTTAGCACTATGTCTTACAAGAGTGCTGACGTGGTCAAGGATAAGAGAGCCATTGAGGTACTGTAGGTATAGAGGGTACAAGTTTGACAACCTGCTTTGCAAGACTTTTGAGCAAAACGAGAGATATCTTGGTGCACCAGGGGATGAAACCTCGGGTTCTTCAAAGGCAAGTCCCCTTGAGCTTAGTGGCTACATTTACATGGGCCATAAGAACAAAAAGCTCAAAAGGACAAGCAAGGGGAGTATTCTTTTCTTAAACTCTTTCAAGATTGTGATGCATGGAACTTGCCTTAAAGATGTTGAAATGCAACCTTGTGATCCACCTTTCCCTTATGTAGGCACCTGGAGACCAATGGATTCGAGGGCGAATCCTTTCCAAGAGAGAGGGGATGATGTGGACCCAGGAGCATCCAAGGCTAAATTGAAGGGTAGGACGAGATGAGAGCACCTAAGGCAAGAAAGCAGAGTGAGGCTGGGATGCACACGTGGTGTGCGCCCTCCAGCACATGACGAGACCTCCTATACGCTGGAGAGTCGTGCACCCAGCTCAGCGCACAGGCACAATGCGGACAAGAAAAGGCTCGTTGTACGGACGTTGTGCTAAGCGCACAACGCTCAATCAGTCATCCAATACCAAATCTAAGGAAGAGCTCCAGTACCCGCACGTTTAGAGCGCACAATCAGACGCACAACAAGCCCAACCTGCGCTGAACGGTGTGCGCCCTGACTTAGCGCCCAAGGTAAGCGCAGATGGCCCCTTCCAACATTTTCCCATGCGAGCTTAGGGAACAACCATCGGCTCTTCAGCGCGCAACATACAGCTCTTCAGCGCACACATCTTCAGATTTTTAGAAGATTGTAGTTTCATGCTCTGTTTCAATTATGGCTCTGTAGCTCTTAAATTAACTTGATGTATTGTTGGTTTAAGCTCCTTAAGCCCTTCTTTAGCCTTAAATTAACCAAACCCTAGCTCCCCCTATAAAAGGGAAGCATTCTTCTTGTAAAGGCATAACACATTGAATGTTTTTTCCAAGAAAATTCTTAAGGGAAAGTTTTATGATTCTCAACTTCATCTTCCCCATTCCAGCTCTTGGGGCTTGACCCAAGCCTCAAGGATTAACTCTAGTGTCGTCATCTCATCGAAGGTGGAGATGCTAGAGTCGTCTCTTTCTCCCGCTGCACGAAGGTCTTTGTTGTCGGCACGCTAGGCTGTCGGAGGTGAAGATCGGAGCACATCGACCTCCGCCCTTTTTTGTGCTTGTTCATTGAGCTAGATCCATCTTCCACCAAGGACCTCAACTGAGTAGAGTGAGGCCCGCATCAGTAAGGCCTTGGTGAAAGCCATGATCCTTACATCAAGGGTGAGGTCGGAAGCGCCGATAGCTTCTTTGTTGAACCTCTCGACGAACTATCGGATGGTCTCGTTCAGACCTTGGCCAATGTCAAACATTTGAATTGCCCTTGTTGTCGATCGACGCAGCCCGAAGAAGTGGTTCATAAACTTTGTGCACAAGTCATCGTAGAAGTGGATGGACGTCGGGGCAAGGAATTGTACCAATCTGAGGCAGTCCCTACCAAGGCGACCTCGAAACATTTGCATTTGACAACCTCCTCGACCCCGTAGAGCTCCATGCTTCGTTTGTATTTCCGGAGGAAATCATCGAGGTTCGTCTTCCCACTGTAAGCTTTCAAGGGATGGGGCAACTTTAAGTGTCGGGGCATTGGCACATCCTGAATGCGGGAGGTGAATGGGGACTTGTTATCGTTTTCCAGGCTCGAGAGCCTGTTAAAGATGATCCCTCGGGGTTCCCTCTCAACCTGGTCGAGCTTCTGAAGGACATGACGCTGAATCTCGTCCCTGGGATCATCTTGGACCAATCTATGGGCCCTTGGGGACCTCTACCTTTGCTCATGATGTTACCTTGGGGATCGAGACAGGCGGCTTCTTCTCTCGATGGAGTGCTCTCAGACTCTTGGAGTCCTCTGCCTCCTATGGAGTATTTCCACACTAGGGCTCTTGTAATCCCTCCGGCGGTCAGCCAATCGGTCCTCCACTCGGTTGGCTCATTCCTGAGCTTAAGTTTTCTCAGGGTTACTTGTGTGAGACGCAAGTGGCTCACCTTTGGTGTCTCCCCCGGACGCCCTGTGATGTTCTCGCTCCCTTTGGTCCCTTCATTCCTCGCTTAAGATGTACTTGACCTGCTGAACAAGGCACGAGTCGAGGAACTCCAGGCTAGAGGTTCGCCTGAGAGGCGTGTCATCAGGTGATGAATACTCGCTTCGAGTTTCTTCTAGGTAATCCGGGGCAGACGGGCCAGATGACCCTTGGGCCGAGTTCACTTGAGTCGATGGTTCGTAAGAATGAGGGTTCTCCCCTCTGTTCTTGGATTGGACATCATCTGCCTAGGGATCTCCACCATTCCCACAGACAGCACCATTTGTAAACGGGTCTACAAATCTTCACACCTTTGAGCCTCTGCTGGGTTCTAGTCACTCTAGTGTGGGATGCCATCATGCACTGGGGTGCCTGCAACCAAAAGAAACCTAGACCAACTAGAGTGTTTCCGATTGATCGGGATTCCGACGCTCAAGTCAGTTTGAGGAAATTTTAGAAAATGAGAGTGCCTAGGACAGAGTGATAAAACACCTTGAACAATTAAAATGACATGAATATTTATAATCCATGCCTCTGAATGGCATGTTTGTAATTATGTGAGGGAATTGGTAGAATTTCCTTTGTCCTATTAAAGTAATAAAGACATTATCTATGTCAGGTGTCGGAGGTCTTTATCCCGAAAGTGCTAAATTCAACAGGCAACATGGCCTCAAGCAAGTTCAGAGGTAGTAACCATGCACATTGGCCTTAAAACAAAAATTACTATATTAAGAAAGTCAATCTGAAATAATCTGAACCCGAAACAACTCGAATAAAAGTAATCGAGAAGATGAGATTCGAATATCAATAGCTCAACATTATTGCAGCTTGCAATTCAGGGGAAAAGAAGTTGTCGTTGTAGCATGGAAGCTCCGAGCTAGTCAGTTCGAGAACGATGGCTTATCTGTGGAAGTGTTGCCTAAGAGGTTCCACATCTAGTCAATGGTGCTCGTATGCTCGTGTAAACTCTCCCTACTCGATTTCAACCCGAAGTAACCCGAAAATCAAATTTTGTCACCCAATTCAAACCGAACTCGAATCAACCCGATCCGAACCCGAATCAACCTAAAATCTAAATGACTTGAACCAAACCCGACACAACCCAAAACCCGATTAACCTGATCCTAACCCGAGCAGAAGCAATCCGAACCTAATCTAACCCAAAATCAGCTCAACTTGATCCCGAAATCAACCCACCCAATTAATAATAAATTTGACAGATCCAGCTATCAATCTTTTCATGTTTCTTCGCACAATTTAAAAGACTGTTTACATATAAATTCTAAATCTAGATTCCAGGTGACAAACTGTATACTGTGTTAAAATATGAGAGGGCACATACTAAATGCCAAGTGCCAACACTACCAGCCTTGCTATAAGGTTAAAAAAACTTACCTTGAGTATAAAATAACCTAAAACCTTTTTCCAGCTGTGATTCCTAAAATTCCCATGTCCCAAGCATCATTTATATCTTCACTTTTGATATTCTTCTTCTTGCATTTACATATACACAGAAGAAAATGACCAACAAAAATGGCACGGCTAGCAAAACTGCCCCTGATGGTCTAATGCCACCACCTCCATACTTGAATGGACCATCCAATCTCTGCAAAATCATCCCGCCATAAGAATGTGTGAAGTTTTTCTATTCAGCCCTAACGGTGTGCTCAGATAGAGGAAAAAAAATGGGTGTTTTTTAAAATTGAAGTGAAATGCGTGAGAAAAAGATTGGAGGAAGATTTGATAGGTTTTTCTTTCCCTTTGCCGAACATGCCATAACACTATCATCTTATCTTATGTCCTAAAACTTTGCAAGTTAAACTGTAGAATGGAATACTTACAGCGGCCATCAATCTTTCTGCAACCTGACCGTGCTCTTTCGTAAATAGATATTGTGCATAATCATATAGCTCAATATCGAGGTTGTTCAGTGATTTTAGTTGCTGCAGGACCAAATCAGGCACTTGAAGACGTGCCTAAAATTAAGATAACAGGAAATGAAAAATCATTATTTTAGTTGGAATATATTCTACATTTGAGCATCCGAAATATCATCAGTGAACTTACTTCCTTGGTAAAGTTTGCAGGGGAAATATTCTTCAAAGAGGAGGTGCGTCTGCGTGTTTGAGTCTTACGCAAATTGGAAATGCAGACTTCATAAGCTTCCATAAGTTCACTAACTGAAAGCTGCTCATAAGAAAAAGACAAGCATCACAGCACTGTAATGAAGATCATCCTAGATGGTACATACACAGTAATGTTAAGAGATCCTACATGCTCCTTCGATTCACTACTATCAGACGGTACAGTTTCGCTTCCTTTTGCATCATCTGTGGTGTTCTGCAAGTCAAGGAGAAAAACGTAAGACTACCATACTACAATTATTAACACACGTTAAACTTTCCATAAATGTACCTTATGGTAACTATTTTCCAGCTCCAAGTCTGCAAAAAGCAAGCTCTGTTCTGTAGCACAAGCAAATTTAAGTAGCATCAGTGACTTCTTGGTAAAAGCATGCAGAGGAATAATATATACTCCCTCCGTCCCACAAAGGTTGTCAACTTTGTTTTCATGTTTCTCAGGAATTTAATCTTTGATTTTTTATTCTTCAATGTTTTGATATAGAAATTTAAATATTTTATATAAGTATCATAATTTATAATATGAATTTTCTAAATATTTTTTTTTTTAATTTTTTATATTATATATCTTACTTATAATTTGAGTCAAACATTAAAAAACAAAACATGAAAGTCAAACTCTACAACATTTATGGGACGGAGGGAGTAATACTTTTGCATCCCAGTTTATTTTAACCATATTTCCGTTTTTTTAGTTTCCCCATTTTATTGTCAACTTCTATAATTAGAAGATTCATTTGAAGGGTTTAACTATCATGGAGTATTTCATTAATTGAACTAGTAAGGTTAAACCGCAAAAACATCAAATTTCAAAAATTGGGGTAAGATCCATATAACATTGTGATTGATAAAAGAGTGCATTTATTGTGACTTCCTTCATTTTTTAGATTTTCTTTGGTGGATGCATGACTTTGGATAAGAAATGTTAGCAACAGTCACTTGGACACTCTCTTCTTAAAACTTTACCATGTGGCTATTTTTGTGGACACAAAAGCAAGTAAATTGATTTTGGGTCCACAATAGTGAACACGTGCTAAATTTTTAATGTTAGTGTCAAGTCACTGTTGCTCGCAGTTCTCATTTTGGATTAGTGAGTAAAACTTAGGAGGATACTCCAAGAAATTTTTGGGTTTGGAAAATTAGTTTTGTTGCAAAGAAAGGACATTAAAGTAACCTGTTGGTTTCGAGACTGAACTCTCCATTGTAGAATTTGATGCTATTAGCTGAGAAATAACCTGTGCACCAACCACATTACCAAACAAAGTTGCGGACTCCCTGTGCTCTTCCGTTAGGCCAACATACAACATATTGTCCAACCTTTTCTGCAAGGTTAAGAGATATACCATGATTTCAATTGGCAAAGTTGGTTCATGGAATTATTTTTCATCAAATATTACCTTGGCTACTTCTATCACATGCTTTCCAAGAACCTTGTGTGTTTGCACACAGGAGCGCACTTCATGGGCATCTGTTAAGTATGAGTTATTAGTCAAACCAGCAATCTGCAAACGAAAAAAGCAATTACCAGTTAACCATGGATTTGTAGCTAACTTGACTATATCAACAATTGACAATGGGTTTGAGGCATTACATGGTCTCAACATATCACATCAAAATTAATTGCAATTGGTTAGCCCCAAGTACCCATGGCTGCATCAAACAACATTTTCTTTTCCCGGTTTCTCATAGCCCACACTTAGCATTAATGTACAAGTAGGTTTGAAAATGATACTTTACACACACCCTACATACCAAAACAGCTCATATGCAGCTGTTGCCTGATGTTTTTCAAAACTATTTTAGGGTCAGTGTAATGAAGTACATGGTATGATTAATTGTTTAAAAGTACTTTCTACTACAAGTGAAACAAAAGCAAAGTGATGAAGCTTTACACAAGATGCCATTCTTAAGACAACCCTCTAATAAGAGAATGACATAACACCGAAGTGCTAACCATATACTGTCACCGCTGCATTTCTTAATTTCTCCATAAACCAGAAAAACGACACTTGTGTTAATGACGCAAGAGTAGCAAATGATATTTGTTTCAATGGCATAATTAAAAAGGCATTTCATGTGACTTTCTCGTGAGATACCTGAAATGTTGCACCATTATGAACTATATCATGGGCTACAGGATGATTGATGTATTCAAGCAATGGCATAGCCATCTCCTCGATGTCATAGGGATCACTGCTCTTCACATTGTTGTTACCCCTAAACCTTCTAGCATCTCTCTGTTCAGAACATAAATACACAGTAGCATGAATGAAGAAAAATAGATAAGCTCAGAGCCTCAGACGGAGCATACTGCAGCCAACCAATATAAAGCAATATTCAGATAACAATGTAATGATCAATACTCCTGCTCCATATTAAATTACCTTTATTTCTTTCAATGAAATTCCAAAATACTCAACCTTCACTGCCGAAGTTTCTAAAAATTATGTAAAAAATCAAAGAGGCCAACTAATCCAGGCAAAAAAGAGCCTCTTAAGAAATAATAGGAAAAAGGGAGTAATTGTTATGTGCAGCAAACAAAATGATTCGTTGTATGATGGTCTCAGAATCTATACTGTGCCTTAGGGTAGTTGGATAAAAGAACATAATGAGAGGAATTCAGATGGTGTTGCACCTGTTTATTTTTCAATTTCTTTTCAATTTAGTTACTAAAAAATTCATGAAAATAATCAGCATTAAATGAAATAGTTCAAAACTGAACACAAAAGAATTAGAGGTAACTGAGACAGAAAAGGATACGTAAAACCACAGATAGTGCAGAAAGTGAAAATAAAAGAAAATAATAAAGGAAGAAATACAGAAGACAAGGCATACCCGAGCAAAAAGGTCCTCTCTCATCCATGGGACGAGATATTTCCACGGCCATATATCAAGTGTACTTACACCACCATTCCGTGGACGTACACGTTGAGACATCATTGTAGCAGATGATAGATTGGGATGGATTAAGAAACGAGCTGCTACCTCAATTGAAAACTCATAAGTACTGAAAACACGGTCAAGTGGATTCCTAAGTATTGTGACTACTGATGTTTTATCCTTTGGAAGTTTAGACACCAAGCTGTAGTCATCATGAGTAACGAGCAACCGACAACTCTGTTTTCTGCATTCCAAAAGAAATACAAAATAGTGGGGGTGAGGGGGAGCTAAGATTTTGAAAGTATGTCCATCCTAACTACCTTAGGAAGAAAAAAATATAGGAAGAGATTAGAATCATATAATTCCGATAAGATGAGGATAAAGAGGATAATTTGTTTGTCTATTTAGGGAAGGAAGAGTAAACCACACCTAGGATCGAATCGTAACTTATCATAGGAACGGGGGCACTCCAGTGCACTCGAGTACAACTTTCTCAAGAGACTACAATATTTAACCAAAACAAATGGATGAACAAGCTCCCAGCAATAAAATGGCATCTTCAATCACTGGATATAAACGTGCTTTAGAATAAATTACCAGTGAAAATATGTGCGTCCTCCTGTGCGAGGGATATGAAGAAAGAAAAGCAAATCCTTAAGGGTATGTTTATCTTCTTTGACTTCATGATGCAGTGAAGAGGATGCCCACTCCCTTACCACTCGCTGGCAGTAACCAAATTCGTGATCAACAGATGAGACATTCACAACTAGACAGACAAAGAAGACATTAAATACCCAAAGGATTGCCAATGTTGAACGTGTTTACAAAAGGTAAGAAATTGCACTGTAATCAGTGAAATGAATAGACCAACAGAACTTGACCGTAACCACTTAATCATACCCAATATAAAAAGCAGGAAAACGGACCCCGTGCATTTAACAATATGATCCATTCAGTTCCAGCTCTGAAAATTGCCAGAAGAAAATTATTACTAATAATAGTAAACTGGTAATTGCATCAACCAACAGCAAAAGAACAGAACTCCAGCTAAAAGAACAAAAACGAGCACAAAAAAAAACGAACAAAAAAAAAAAAGATGTACAAGCAAACTTTATCGACCAGCAGCAAAGAACAACAACTGAATTCCGGCTAAGAGCCTAAGACTACATCAAAAAAAATTGGATGTAAACGAAGAGCTAAATTATAGGGAAAGGGACGAGCTTTTACACAAACCAGTGGTATCAGCTAAGAACCCTAAGGAGACCAATATGAGAAAAAGCTTGGCATCAGGGAAGTGTCATAAAAATAGGAGTACCGAACCCAGAAGTGGCGCATACCTAGATCGATCGCTCATAAATTCCTCGAGGAGTGTTCAGACTCCCCAGACCAAGCTCTTGGACCGATTCGGACCAACTACGAAGAAAATAATTACAGTAGTTCCAATACTGAAAACTTCTCGCCAACCAAACAGGCTGGGAGCTTGGGAGCACTTTTGCGGAAAATGAGAGAAATTATGGAATGCAGCTTGGGTCGACCAGAGATCGAGCGTCCAAGATCATGGAGGAAAAGGTATAAAAATGTAAAAAATGTTCAAAAGTTGTGAAGGGATAGAATAGTAGTCGTCCGTTCATCAAAATTTGTATAGTTTCACTTTACTTTTTAATATTTAATATTTAATTTAATTTTTAATAAAAATAAATTATATAAAAATTTAAATATTAAATTATGATTCTTACATAAATTTTTTAATTTTTAATATCTAAAAATATATGAAAATAAATTATAAATTAAATACTGTAAAATTATTAAAATAAATAATATAATTTTTTAAAGATGAAGAATTATTTCGTTGACAACACATACAACATAGCTTTTTTTTTTTTTTTTTTTTTTTTTAATAAAATCCAACATAGTTCTTTTATCATACACATGTGAATCACCACCAAGTCATCTCTATTTTTGAAAGCCCAGCCCATGGTGAGTAAAAAAATAGAAATTGACAAAATTACCCCGCCTAAAAAATCAAGAGCCAACACAAAACATGTTGTTGAGCTCTTCCTTATCGAGTCGCGATCTTCCAAACCTCACGAGCGACATGATCATACCTCCTTTCTCTCATCGGATCTGACTACTCTCATCTGCATCGCAATTGGGATGGATTTACAAATTCTTGAGGAAATTGACTCTTTGGTAATGTTTTAAATATCATACTGGTGATCGTATCGTTTTTTGAACGGTATGAGACAGTACCAACATATCGGCGGTATCTCGGATATACCGGAAATTATGTACCGGTGCTTAATTATATATATATCATTTAACCTAAAACACATCCTGAATTAATTGATCCATTTGACTTTCATGTTTCAAAATTTAATGTTTGACCAAATTTTTCATAAAGATAAGTAATGAAAACAATTCCCAAATAAATATAATTAGAAAAATTATGTTACAAATTATGATTGACATATAATTTCTTTAACTTTAAATATCTAAACATCTATGAAAAAAATTATAGAATAATTTTTTTTCAATTTTTTGCACCAATTACTGATTTCAGCCCTTAAACTTTTTAAAATTGAGCAAACTGCCCCCTGTACCGCTATTTTCCTCTGTCTCGCCGGTACGGCCGAGACAGACCAGTACGTTGTCCGATACAAGATTCGTGTACTCCGTACCGTTTTTCGACCGGTACCGAGACGGTATCGGTATACCGGCATATACGGTACGGTATTTAAAAGTATGCTCTTTGGTTCCACTCTAATTTTTTTTCGCTTTATCCAAATCCTTCGCTCCAACCTATGTCGATCTCTTCTATCGTTCTTGGTGCTTGTGAACTATCCAGCTGCGGCTATTGCGAATGATCTTTGTCCTTGCTACCGCGAATGATTTATCAAACAATCTATCTATCGATCGAGCTTGCGATGATCTCTTTATCCTTGTTTTACTGCTCATGAATCTCACGAATGATCTTACAAGCGTCAATTTCGCAGACATTTCTCCAACTCTTTACATCGATGATAATGATCAAGCATATAACGCAGACGATAACGAGTAGTCTGGACGTTGATCGGACTTCACTACTCCATCAATCGCACCACATGAACTTTCTCCAACTCCATACACTGATGATGATGATGATGATGATGATGATGATGATGATGATGATGATGAGAATCGTCAAAACTTCATTAGAATGGAGTTACATTTATGATTTTCCAGAAATATTCTACAATCTTTCCTTTTATTTTTCTCTGATTTTTGCTTTTAGCATTTTTAGGCTACAGATAACAATTTTGGTGACAAGGCATAACATTGTATCAAAGGATAATTAAACTGAAGGTAAAACCCTTGATTTCATATGTTTTCGAGAAGTGGTTGATTCTTGTTCCTCATCTTTGTTTCACTTACAACTATGCTTTGTTTCCCTAGATGTGTCATGAGTGTTACAGGCACCAAACTCCGGTAAGGTTCCTCCGGTGTAGAGTGGCTGACGGGCAAGTTATTTCTGGTTGAAAGTCTGAATTCGGGTACGTGTTCACCTTTATTTCTGAGTTTGTATGGTATTGCAGGTTCTGATTACTGTCTGATTATTGTCTATTAAGGTCTGCTTATGTTATAGGTTATGGTTAACGGGTTTTTGAGTATTTTGTTTAAGTGTGGGTGAAAGAAACGAGTGTTACAGGCTTACAGGTGTTCAGGCGAAACCCCAGGCGACGCGCGCCAAAGGGCAGGCGATCGCCTGACGGTTGAAAATGGGAAATGAAAAATTGGACAGAGGACCAGGCGACCGGCCAGGCGAACAGAATTCCTGGCAGGCGATCGTCTGGCCTCCAAGGAAGAAAGGGACAGAGGCTCAGGAGACCGGCTAGGCGAGCGAGGCTGTTGGCAGGTGATCGCCTGAACCTAAAAGTGAAAGTGGGCAAACGGTCAGGTGACCGGCCAGGCGAAGGAGGCCTGGTGGAGGCGATCGGCTGACCCATTTGAACTTTTAGCGAGGGGGCCAGGCGACCGGCAAGGCAAACGGAGCCTGGTGCAAGCGATTGCCTGACCCCAGGAAAAAATTGGACAGAGGCGTAGGCGAGGGACTAGGCGACCGGGCAAAATTCCAAGCGATTGCCTGGTACCCTGAACAACAATTCGACAGAAGCTTTTAAACACGGGAAAACAGATCGGGATTCATTTCTTTCACTTCGTCTTCAACCTTCGACTGCGGAGAGAGAGCCCCAACCTTCCCTACACCCACAAACACTCGATCTAAGACGAAAATCGAAGGGATTTCATGCTACATGCGAGATTTCTATCCTAAGTGAAGAATCTATAGAAGAAATGTCGAATCATTCACCGTTTGGGTAATCTATGGAAAGTGGATCCGAATCTAAGGTGAGTTTTCGGAGGTTTCTTGTTATGCATGAAGTTGTAAACTTGTTCTAGTGTCGATTTTGAGCTAGAAGCATGATTTACATCATCGATTAGGGATGAATTGGATGAATTTCGGAATTAGGGTTCATGAGCTTCTGAGTATGAATGTTTAATGGATGGTGTATTTGAGGTCAAATTACTGCTATTCGGTATATTTGGGGCAACATTAATACTTGGAACGTTGACCAATTATGCCTAGAACATGGAGCTAAGGCAAAGAACATAGGTTTTGGTGTAAGAACGGAATGCGGTAAATTTTTGAATTATCACTTCAATTGTATCTGTATGGTGATTGTAAGCAACATTAGTACTTGAAGTAAGTTGCGAATCACACCGTAGAAAGGAATTATGGATGGAATTCAATGTTGGTCATTTTTGTGAAATGCCAATCTGTGAAGGTAAATTGGAATGTTAAAGCATGTATAGCTCCATAATAGTACATTGGATATGCATGCGAAGTTATAGAAGATTTGGTTAAGGTTTGGTTACCTTTTGCGTAACGAACCCAAAGTAAGGAAATGGGTTAAATGGAGATAGTGTTAAGGTTCGTGTAATGACAATGTGTAACGGTAACATACTTGTGTATGTTAATTGTATCTGAAATGGTATTGTACATGGTTAGGTAACAGGATACAACAAAGGAAAGGAAAAGAGATGTGGAATGGGAACGGCTAAGGACTCCTATTGCTATTGCTTCCAGGTAAGGATTCAACCTTCTCGTATATGTATTTATATGATATGGGATGGTTGAGATAATTCTTAGATCTGGGTCTCTGACTTCGGTCTTAGATCTTGACAGTTGAGTCTAAGATTAGTTCCAACGTAGCGGTAAAGGTGTGCAGGTAAAAAGGAATGTATAACAATTTTGTGCGTCCTTTGGACCACTGAACCTGATGATGACTATGGGAAGTGTCATGGTTCACGTGTCTTCGGACCCGAACTAACTAGGTGCGACACAACGTGTCATGGTTCTGTGAGTCAGATCAACCACCGAACCCTCTACTTGTGACACGGTTATGGGTCTCATATCGGACTGGTTCTGTGGGCCTCCTCGACCACGAACCCTCTGATTTTTTATTCTGTCTGCCTGGTTCTATGAGTCTTCGGACCACTGAACCTTCTGTCTCTAATTATGATTTTGTTTATGTTATGGGTCTGTTATGGATATGGGATTGGTTTCGTGGGTCTCCATGACCACGAACCCTCTGTCTATGATTATGTATGTTTCTGTTCTGTATTATGGGTACGGTACGAGAATGGTTCTGTGGGTCTCCGCGACCATGAACCCTCTGATTATGGGTTCTATTTCTGTATTGGTTTAGTGGGTCTGTTGACCCGGAACACTATCTTTCTATTCTGTTCTTCCAATAGGGCGATGACGACAGTTAAAAAGGTCCTAGGCCCTCGCTTGTACCATGCGTCTGTTCTGTGATAGTGTGAAGTCTTCTGTACTCTTTACTGTGGATCTATGGTAGTTCCATAGCTAAGGAGGCCGTCATGGTGTGTGGGATGGATAGGACTGTTATGTATGTATATCAACTATATATTGAACTATATTCTGTATTTGTATCTTCTGACATGGACATTGGAGGTTACGCGAAGAAAACCTTTACTTCTACCTAAACTCTTACTGGGTTCTTTTAGGAACTCACCCTTATAGTTTAAACATTTCAGGAGCGTATGGTTTAGGGCCTGCAGCATAGTACCGTATGGATATTAGTGTTTTGTATGTAAGGTAGATTAGCTCCTTCTGTATTCTGTGTTTAAGGTTAAGGTTAGAATGGATATCTGGAAAGCAATAGCGATTTTGTACTGGTTATGGGTTATTGATCTGGCTATGACCTGTTAGTGGTCTGAAATGGTAGATTAAGCATTTGACTAATGGTTTGTCATTCTGTATCGCAGCTAGTAGCGCAACATCTGTTGGACCGGGCTTTATTGGATATTGTTAACCCGACACCCGGATTAGTGTATGTATTTTTGATAGCTTATAGCAGCTCTGTAGCGTAGATTGCACGATCATATAGACATGTACGAATGGATAAGGATTGTTGTATGAATGTTCTGTTTATCCATGAGAATTCATTATTGTCTTCTGTGTGTTTATTTCATCGGGAAGTGCTTGCCTGAGGCAGCCTTCTTTTGGAGCATCTGGTCTGAGCTGAGCTAAGTTATCTGTATAGTTGGAATTTCTATTCTGCAGGAGAAAGGAACGCTTCTAAGGTATGTGAATGACTTCCGTATTTATGGACCGACAACGTGGGTATCCCACATCATTGTGCTGCGTGTTTACAAGTCTGTCACACCGCCGCCCTCCGACCCTGCGACTGCTTCCCACTGGGCCGTGTAGCGAGGGGGTAGTGTCACAATTTGGTATCATAGCATGGTTTAAGAAGAGTAAGGAAAAGTTATGGAATTTTGGGTTTTGCTTTCGTTGCGGGATGCTCAAGAGGTAGGCTTTTGTTTCGTTGGGCCGATCCTGGATAATTCACTTAGGGAAGATAGCTACTTCCTTACGCAAACTGCCTGGATCGGTCGGTGAAACATGGGTCTGCCGGTCTAGACATGCTCAACTCAGGTAAAACAGTAGGAATGAGGAAATGGGAAGTAAGAATGAAGTAGGTAAGTAAGTAAGATCTGAAGTCTGTGAAGGGGAATGTTTGGATGGTGCAGTGTGTGCCACCGATTAGTCCAGGACAGTTTTGTAAAAGAGGCTGGCTCCCTCTTTACGAGAACTCTTCTGGAATGAGAAGTGGGACTACATGCTGCCTGTTTAGACATGTATGAGATTGGTAAGGAAGGGTAGTTAGTACCATTTAGTCTTAGGATTTGGTACTGTCTGTGGTTACTGTGTTGGAAACTAGTAATTGGCTCGGGGTACAATAAGATGTGCCCAGAGGACAGGATGTCGTCTAGGCTCAGGAAGGTAGTTCAAACTACCTCTCCCGCCAGAACAGACGGTGGTTCAAGTGGAACAGTGGTTTAGAGTACAGTATTCAGTTATTAAGATTGAAGGGATAGGTTTCTATGATAATTGTGTGTTATGTGATGTAGATTTGTCTGTGTGATAATTTGCATCATACATCATGGAATTTCAGAAAATGGTCAGAACCCGTAGGCACCAGGAATTGGGTTTTGGGAGTAGGGAGGAAGATCCCGCTCCAACTGCTAATGTGAGAAGGAGTCAAAGAGTGACTCAACGGAGGGAGGTACCAGTGCAACCTCCGCCTCCGCAAGGGAATGTCATGTATGTTCTGGATCATATGAGAGTTCTGCTCAACACTGTCTGGACAGGGCCCAAACTTGATGGATAGGCAGATCAACCCCAAGGGGTGAATGTTGAGACTGAACAGGTGGGATCTGAAGATCCTGCATTTGATGATATGGAAGATGATGGGGAAAGTTCTGATGATAGGGATTATGATGCCCATGTTGATGAGGGAGAAGATTATGAGGATTTGGGTATAGCGGATGTGAGACTACCACCGCAACATCAACAAGTGCGACCTAGAGTGATACTCGATGATGATGAAGATGAGGATGTACCGAGAGCTCAGAGACTACGGTCAGAGAGCCTTACTGATTCTGACAGACTGACACTGATGGAACGCTTTGAGCGTTTCAAACCCCCGAGGTTTACTGGAAGGGGCACGATTGAGGTAGCTGAAACATGGTACAAGGATATGGATAGACTGCTAGGGAGACTCAATTTTCCTGCAGACGATGTGGTTACGTTGGCTACCTTCTATTTGCGAGATTGGGCAAGTGATTGGTGGGACTCTGTTGTCGCCACCAGAAAGACTGATTTTGAGCGGCGAGGACAGGAGGATCCCGACATGACATGGGGAGAATTCTCTCATCTCTTTCATGAGAGGTGGGTAGGATATGCAACGAGGGATCTGCGACAGATTGAGTTTGATTTACTAGAGCAGGGAGATCGATCTGTGGCAGACTATGAGCGCGAGTTTGAGCGACTGGTGCGCTGTGTCCCCCACTATCATACGGATGAGCAACAGAAAACCAAGAGGTTTATGAGGGGTCTGAAACCCGATATACGGAAGTACATGGCGCCCCTGGATATCGTAAGATACCATGAGGAAGTACAGAAGGCACAGAAAATTGAGAATGAGAGTATTGATGTCCGAACTATGACATCGGCATCACAACCTACAGGTGGAGGATTAGGTTCTGGACCACCGCATACTGGTAGGGACAGTGGAAGTTCAAGTAGGTAGTCACGTCGCGACAAAGGAAAGGGTAAGGCATCGACCGATGACTCATGGTTCTGTGAATATTGCAACCGGCATCATGTTGGCCCGGTGTGCTATTGACAGTCGGGCATGTGCCTAAGATGCGGCTCTACAGATCATTGGGTGAAAGATTGACCACAGACACAGGAAGCACCGATACAGCAAAAGGGACAACTGAATGTGGCCAGCGGGCGCGGTGCGCCACAAGGGGGTTCGAGACCATAGGGATAGAGACAACAGACTCAACCACAACAACAATAGCAGGTAAGACGGGGACGCGTGTTCCAGATTTTACGTGGTGGGATAACACAACAGGAAAGGCCCGAAGATTCGGGACAAGATGACTCTCAGGAGTAAGGTAGAATGGTCTCACCCCTCAAGTAGGGAGGTAATTTTGGAAGC
>JBBYHH010010730.1:0-16968 GCA_038382905.1 Daphne laureola | reverse complement strand
AATGATGATTTTGGGATAATTTATAACTTAATCCTTATTTTTTTCTATTTTAATTAATTAAATACTTAATTTTTTCAAGCTCATGAACTATCGAGCCGAACTCGAACATTAAACAAACCGAACTCGAACTGTTTTTTTCAAACTCGGCTCGAACGAACTCGAACTCGAGTCACTCCCACGAACTCGAACTCGAACTCAAACTCAAACTCAAACATGTGATATTCGAGCTCGGTTCGGCTCGTTACCACCCCTAATCGTGTCATACCATGCTTGTACTTTGAGGGGTTAACTTGCTACATTCTAGAAACTTTGAGGATTGAGTGATATTGAGTAAATCATGCACAAATGTTTACAAGGACTAATTCGCACACCAAATAGAGAGACTGGTAGTGCCTTTTAGCCTTTGTGTATGCAGCATCCCCAAATAAAAAGGGAAAATTTGTTATAATACTCAAATCCATATTTCTTGCTAACAAGCGGTAGTAACAAGCATTCAGAGGACTGTTACAGTTATAACTTATACTCCCTCCGTCCATAAAGATTACAACATTCTATTTTCAACATTTAATTTATGATTTTTTTTCTTCAACATGTTGATATATAATGTCAAATACTAATTTACATGTATATATTAAATGAATGTGTTTAGTTTCTAAATATATTTTTTAAAATTATTTTTAACAAATTATTCTTTGTTAAAAATTGAGTTAAACACAAAACGAAAAATTAAATTTCCCAATCTTTACGGGACTGAGGTAGTACCAAATACTCATGTTTCTGCAATGGTGTCATCTGCAGGGTTCACCGTTTGGTAGATCCTTCCATTGTTGTGTCACAGTTTTTATGCGAGTGTAAAACTGTACTCCTGCCTTGCCTGCACACCACTTAAGCTTTAACTTAGTAGATCTAAATTTCTTTTCACATCTATACAATATTGTAAGACTTGAAACTGGGAGCAATTCAATTGAAAATTTGCAATTACCATCCCAACTGAAATCCCCGGCATAGGATGGCTTTGAGGTTGTGAAGGACAAAAAGGGCAGAGACACAGAGATGGGAACATTTATGCCGACCTGTGAAGGAAAAGCATCAGGATACTTTTTTATGATGACAGACAACAACCAAATAAAGCAAGAATTTAAACAGAATTCTCAAAATACTCTTAAGGCTCGAATGATGAGCTCTCCTCCAATAAAATGAAGATCGCATAGCAGCTAGCTTTGCTTCCACATAGCAGTAAGAGGCCTAGAGGGGCCTACAAGAGCTGCATTACCTGCCCGACATCAACCTCAGTCTGAAACTTCCTTGCAGTTACACCTGATGTAGTAAAAATAGACGCCCCGCCACAATATCTGCAAGAAGACCTTAGAGGTTTCAGACATGGTAGGAAAGAGGTGATTATAGATCCACGAGTTTCATGTCATGGCAACTTTTTTTTTTTTTAACGCAATAATTTTATTAATAAGTGAAATATACAAAAAGGTTCAGCGAAATGCTAAAACGGAAACTTGATACAAGTAAAAACGAAGTCCCTTTTTAACAAACTTGACATTACTTGTTTCTGTTAATGATTTCTGTAGCTTCTTCTAAGCTTTCTGCCTGCGAACCAAAAACAGACAAATACAGATACTTTACTGAGCAATTCATTTTTAACTATCAGATCAACAAGGACATTTGACAACAATGTCAGCAATTAGCACTAGAGTGTAGAGAACAGTACTTAGTTGTGGCATTTAGCTTTTAACAGTTATCCAAAAACTATTAACAAATCTGCGGAATTGGTATCAAACAGGTCGAGGGAGAATTAACAACCTGTAAGCACAGAAGAACTGGACCAAAAATATCCTCCTGCACGAAAGATGAAAAAACCAAATTATTTTTACAAAATATCCTGAGAATGTGCCATCTTAAGAATGACAATAACAACAAGCATATTTCTGCAATTCTCATATGCCAAAACTTTGAGACTACCTTGTAGCAATCCATAGTGATGGAAACTTCAGACAATATTGTAGGGCCCATGAAATTGCCATGCTCATGTCCGTGGACCTGCGTGTAATGCATAAGAGAGAAATCATTTATTTGCAACTCAAAGGACTTGGCATACTCTAGGTTTGTAATTATAAGCATAATTTTAGGAACTAAAAAACCCAGTACTAATCTTTCACTTCCTAATCCGATGTATATATATTGAGTTTGCAATTTCCTCTACTGTTCTGCAGTATACTCCATATTGATTGGAAGGATTATGAGAAAAGTTTTCAATAAAGGACGTAAAGCAGCAGTGTGATTTTGCAGGAAGTCGTTGACAATAGAACATGGCAATCAATGGTAATCAAACTCTTCGCAAAATGATCATCTTGTCTCCTGCTATAGCTAGTTTATAAAGCTCATCTTTGTGTTGTCTTTTACGTTAACTAATGTTTTTATATGCTCTCGGTAGCCTTTTTGGTGATGCGTGGCCTTGGTGTTGGATTTCAGTTGCTGTTAAATATTTTGATCACTAAAATGGGAATTCCTATTAAAACGGAAGAAAGCTTTCATCATTTCTATAAGAGGCACATTATTGTATGTATATAACGAACAGTATACATATACCCAGCTACGAAAAATATCAATACCCTAGCTATCTACTTACAGCAACCAGATCTAATGGCTACACATATACCCAAACTAATACTAATAATAGTACTAATCTATGGAAGCTGGAGATAATACTCACTTTGATGAATTAAGCAAGCAAGATTAGTATTAAGAACAATTATACAAAGACTCAAAGTAAAACTATATACCACAGTGTTTCTTCCATCAACCACCAATCTTGCACCACTTTCAATGCTTAATTGGATTAATCTGCACGTGTGTTCCTTTGCCTGCCATTACCAATGAGTTGCATTGAACATATAAAATCACATTGAATGAACAATTAGTAAGCTTTCCCTAAGCGTTTTCTAATTCTATGGTTAGCCAAACCACTGCAACATTAAATTTTATGTACTTGTGGTAGCTCCAGTCATTTTCCAATGCTCCTGTCATGTTAAAGTGCATGAGTTTCTAGAAACCACTCTTACCTGCTTGCTAATCAGTGGACCTAGGTCTGCATCAGGTTCTGTTCCAGAAGTTACTTTAAGTGCTTTGACTCGCTCAACAAGGTTTTCTTCCCTGGAAAGAACTGAACCCGTAAGTAGAAGTGTGAAGAAGCAGTACTGCAAAACCCAAAAGTTTATAGTAAACATTAGCACATTTCTCTTCACTACTAGTATACAGAGTCCAATAACTTAGTAAGCCCAATAACTTAGTAAGCAGGACAGTGAGGTGTATGGTAGATGGTACCATAATGTGAAGCCTCCAACAAAAATAGCAGCATCAAACGCCATGCATTTTTGCCCTGCCCCGCCAAAACCAGCTGCAACAAGTGCACTTATAGTAGCACCCATGCTTGCATCAGACATTACAACTGCATGAATTTTGGCTCCAACATTGCACTACAATAACAGTCAGCTCAGAAACTCGCACATATTTCATTAAGTTGATTTAAGTAAGACAACTAGGGTCAAGATATTTCCAACCCTTTACCTGAACACGTTTTCCTTTAACAGAAGCTCTTGCATGTATGTAAGCACCAACCTTAGGGGAGAAAAAAAAGATGGGGAAGAAGTGATCACTATTGCAAGTCATATAACCCACCAAGACAGTGTTGGATATGAAGAAAAGGAAAAGCTAAAAGGTGTATTTCAGTTTTGAAAAATGAGAGTTGCGGTGAAGCTGCAAATAGTAGTAATACAAATTCGGAAAACCTTTGAGTAACTGTTCATTGATTATTGGGAAACAAATGGACAAGCAAAGAGACTCACTGTACTTGGACCAACAAATGATACAGCTCTGATGTCATCCTCATCACAAATATCATTGATAATCTCCTGCGACGAACAGATAAATGAAATATGTTTTAGCTTTGTTTTTTGTTTTATACTATAATTCCTGTTCTGATGAATCTTCTTTGCATAACTTGGAAGAAGGAATGCTAATAAATGAAAGGAAAAACAGAAAAACAAAATAATTTCAGAGAGCATAAGGAAAGGCGAAACTCAAACTCATTTCCCGTAGAACTAGAAGTAATTCGAGCATCGCAACTTTCACAATTTAATAATAAAGCAAACATCTGATGATCAAAAATTGCAATTGCGATAATACAACCATGTGAGGTAACCAATATCATTTCAGAGATCTGGATCAACAAAAACAGATAAATAAAGATTATCCAGTCCCTCCTGTAACTAGTTGTGCCTGTTTAGGTATGACCCATTTTAATAACTTCCTTCCAGAATGGCATTAGTTCAATAACGTCAGCATAAAGTTTCAATAAATGTTAAAGAAGTTTTTGTCACTTTTGACCATTCTTCATTTATATACTCTTCTGAACTCATAGGAAAGAAAGACAGAAGCAAGATTGACATGGGTAATCTTTATGGCAAAACTTGAAGAAAAACAAGGGATGAAACAGGTGACTCCATGATCGTTTTAAGGTGGGTGCAGCATATAAGCTATCAGTCTGAAAACAACCCATGGCTCATTCGAAGCTTACAGTGGTACCGTGAATAATATTCAAGATGCCATTTGGCAAACCAGCTTCAACAGCTAACTCAGAAAGCATAACAGCAACTCCTGAAAAGACACAGATGAAGTGCATGCACATGTAACTGAAGTGGTTTAAGACTTGAGAGTTGATAAAAACATACCCTATCCTCCCAACATTTGACCAATTCGGTACAAACACCCAGAGTTCGAAAGGAATGTGTATCACAACATGTTTGTTAGTATTAACAATAACAGAAATCCATTAGAATAAAGGAATTGCTTGAGCTTCATTGGAATTTTAAAGTTATGCGACAAATTGAAATTTAAGGCCAGCTCTGAGTTCAACGTCCAAACTCCGGCCAGTTCAGAGCACATGAAATCTAGTCAGGACACATAAATTAGCTACACAGCATTTAGATTAAAAGAGTTTGCACAAAGTACTATAATCATTATCTTCCTAAGCCTTGCAGTGGAGTCACCATAATATCAAGAGGTTGACCAAGGGTAGGTTTTAGGGAGGGCAGCAGGGTGTTTCCCTTAAAATTTAAAAAGTCTTATTTAGAGGGTGTTATGATAAGGGTACAAGTATTCAGGGGGGTAGGGGGTCAGGGGCGAAGCTACTAATATGTCAGATTTATGTATTTTTGTTCCTCAACTTTTATGTGCAACAAAATTACCAAAGAATTATTACCATGAATACAAAATACAAAGATTAGCAGCGTGATTTAATATAGATGTTAATGACAATTACTGAAAACAAACAAAATAGAAAGAAATAGATCACCTGGAGCCTTTTCTGATGGCTTCAAAATAAAAGTATTACCACAAGTGACTGCAATGGGAAACATCTGCATATAAAATATTTGGACAGAGTGAACATGACTGGCAGAATAACAGACATAGCTTCTCTACTCTATGCACAGACCAGCTGAAAAGGCCAAAAAAAGAAGTAACAGAATCCGAATATCCAAAAAGAAACAAGTTTAACACCTCATAAGACTTTAACAAGCATCCACACCAGCACGAAACCAGTCAATCTGATATGTCATCGACTCATAACTATATCAAAAAGATGAAAAGGTGAAAATATAGTGACTCACCGATAGTGGTGTCGCGGCAGGATACTCAAAAGAACAAATACCAGCACAAACGCCAAGAGGCTCCCTACTGCTGTAAGAATCAGCTCCATTTGATACGTTGGGTACGAACTCAACAACTTGCATAGCAGCCAATCCACAAGCATGTTCAACCACCTCTATAATTGAAAGTACTAAACATTGTAATAAACTCATACAGAAGACTGCATAGACAAGCAAACATATATTAATAGTAGTATATTTTCAGCAGGGTTGAAATAACTAACCTAAACCATGTAGCACGTCATTATATGCATCCTTCAATGTCTTACCGTGTTCAATGCTTATATTTATAGCAAGCTTATCCTGCCCAAATAGAATTAGTGTGCACGTCTACCAGAAATTTCTAAATTAGCCATAAGGAAATATAACAGTTCTGAACATTTACAATGTCCCTCCGAATAAGTTCCTGAAACTTGAACATAATACGCTGTCGAATGCTAGTCGGTGTGCTCCGCCATGTTTGGAAAGCCCGTTTTGCTGCGAAAACTGCGGCTCTAAACTCCTCATTCGTACTCAGAGGAACTTGAGAAGCCACTTTCTGAGTTGCCTGGCATATAGAGATAATAGGTTGCATATAGAAGTCCTCATGGCCAATATCCTAGTAAGTAGAAGAGTACTCCAATTGATAGTACTTAGTACTTACAGGATTTATAACATCAATGGATACAGATGACTGTGAATCCACAAATCTGCCTCCAATGAGGTTAGGAACCCTCTGGAATAAAACAGGAAAACATGTAAGTTCCACACACACACACACACAAAAAAAAAAAATTAAAAATGTATATATACCTCCTATGAGAGGTAAGTTCAACAGAATCTCAAGAAGAAGACTGAAAGGTTAGGGGCAATAGGAGGAAAGGAGCTGGCAGGTAAATAGGGAGCCATGTATATGATCACAGCTATCGTGCTACTTATTATTACTCCGTATCAAGTACCAAGAACAGGTGGTTTAAGCTTACCGGAGGATGATGATGCCTCCTAGATGGCTCCAAAACCGAGAGAGAATTGTTTCTTAGAGAAGATGTTTGAGGTCTCAAAGTCTTGTAGCTTCTCACTGCAACAACAATATCAACAGTGTAAGAATCCTCAGAATCCATATCAGGAGAAACCTAGCTAGTAGCAAGACACCAAAACTTTTAACGAAGAACTACTTAACTACAAGAAGGAATTCACCTGCCATTCTTCCTTGCCGGAGCTTAGCTTTAACATTGTAGACATGCTTTGGAGTTGACAAAAGATCAGGATTGCCCTGCCGCAATCTCTTTAGTATCTGCCGAGGCTTTAGCCCTGCTTCCGTCATCTCTTTGATCGACAGTATCTCTTTCTCGGAAAATCGACGAGCAGAAGGATGTTCTGTGAAATCCTTCAAAGGGTCGTGGTTATGTGTGCCGTTTTTCACAGTAAGAATCCACAAGCCGTCGTCCTTTTTTCCGACAGCTTCGAACGGACAATTAATGAGCCGAGAACCAGCCTTCCTTGTGCGAGCACGTTCAGTCGATGATTCATGAGCAGATTTCTTCCTGTTTCTGTAGACACCACCTCTGTCGCAGCCGAGAACCACCACTCTGTCCCTCTTGGATTGCTTAATGGTCACTACATAGCCTTGGGAGATAGCGAACTCGCAGACATGTTCGATTAGTTCTTCACGGTCGACGAAGGTTCCAGGCGGAGGAGGGAGCATCTGAGCCTCCACACTTAACTCTGAGCTACTAGAGATGTCCATCACATTGACATAGTTACGAGAAATGGAGGTCTCTGCATTTGGCGTTTGCGATCGACTAATTCAGACTATTCCAAACTCTAATGGACGACAAGGAAATAATTTAGTAGACCAGCGGAAAGACCTCTCTGAACCGCTCGATAGTCGTTTTAAGTCACGGTGGCGACGACTTGTAGCTGTCGTTCTTCTGAGACTATCACAATCAAAAGAGACAATGATTCTGCGTATCTCAGATCTGAGGACTTTTTTTCACGGCTGTGGCGGACGGAGGAATGGCGCAGGACGGCGGTGCTGATGACGACCTGAAGGACGAGGAAATTTGTACTGGTGTTTCTGTACTGCATATAGCCGTGTCGAGGAAATGTCGAGAAGAGGCCTTTAGCTATAATCTACGGACCTATTAAGCCCCTAAGCTTTTACAATAAAAGCATAAACGGGAAATTGGAACTGGAGTGTTGAGATAGATCTTGCGCAATAGAGATATCAACACAAACATGATTGTTTTACTGATCCAATCCAAAAGAGCTGAAACAAAAGTCACATAATCTCGCCCCACAGCTCGAAAACATGTTTGATTGATTGTACTAATTCTTCTGAATCGGAGTAACATTTCAGTAGCAGTTATTCTACTGTATCTGTAAATTGATAATTGAATTTCAATATGCAATACCTACAACTTTCAATCTACTTACATACTAGCCAAGTTATTTAGGAGAGAAAGCTGATTATGATGCCTAACAATCCATCTCTGTTGATTTAATTGGCTTGTTGTCATCTGCATCTTCCAGAATAAAACTGAGAAAACTGGATCCTCCATCAGTTTCTTCAAATTCGTTGGCTTTCACATAAAGCTTGAGCCTCTCCCTGCACGACTGCAATTTGCCTTCCAACAGACTCCTCTCAGCCTCGTGTTTCAGCACAATCAATTGCAGCCACTGGATAGTTTCATGCTCAAATTCGTGCTTCTGCTCGGCCATCCTTCTGTATTGATTAGCCCCCATCTCCACCGAACTCTTCTCCCTCTGGAGCCGCAGAATCATGGCCATTGCCTCATCAACTGCGGATGCAGCCGCCAGTCTTTCCTTCTCCAGTTCACGAGAAGCAATAGTCGCCCTTTCCCTCTCAATTTTCACTAATTTCCTTAACTCCAATACATCAGATTCTTCGTCCTCAGGACAAATTCCCTTTTCATTAAATTCATCGTCTGTTAGTGTTACGTTCATTAACTCAAGGTCGTTGCCTCCATTTATCGCAGCTTTCTCAGTAGCTGCATTCTCTGCGAATTTCGTCGAACACCTGTGTGACGAATCAGTCTTCACACCACAAACTTCGTCGAGGCATCGGCTGGAGCAAATCCCAGTTCCCAAATCACTTGGTTTTCCTTTAGCATCACAAAGATACTGCATCAAACTCTTCCGATGGAACCCAAATTGAATGACCCTCAGCCCGAAACCAAGCATGTAAAGCAGCACGATAACGTGAAAAACCTGCGGAAAACGCCCGAACAACAAGAACCCGCATCCGAATGCCGTCCCTTGTGTCAGAATCTTAAAGCACGTAGCACAGTCCATGATGAACATTCCAATCAGAAACCTATTATGAACTTCAAAAGCAGAGCAGGCGACAACCAGCGAACTGAGCCTGGCAACAAAAATCTGCATGTGGGGTTTCACTGCTTCCTTTCCAGTACTCCTCAATAAAATCTCGGAACTCTCAAACTTTGGAAACAAGCAATAAAATTGGCATTAAGATTGACCAAATGTGAAGACACGGGAATTTAGACGCACGACAAGTGAAGTAACTTGTGCAGCGCTTCGCTTCGGTTAACACCTCAGAAAAGAAAAAAGAAGAGGAATTTGAGATTCAGAACGAGAAGCGAGGGGAAGTTAAAGCGGCGGGGAACCGAACCAGAGAAATAAGCGGAGAAAACGAAGGGCCGGATGGCGTGGTCACACACACTTGGTCACTTGTTATATGATCAATCCATCCGCTCCTTGTTTAGTGGACGTTGGTGGTGAGATTGTGTGAAGATTGGTAGAATGAATACTGGATATGGATGTTAATCTAAGCCTATCACTTTGTCTTCAAATTCTGCGGTTTTTCACATGATTATGGTATCTTAATATAAATTAGGAAAGATTTTCTGTTTAGGTATGCTTAGTAACACTAGTGAGTAAAGGTTTCAAATAAACACCGGTAACCCCAAGTCGTATATGTAAAGGTGTTTATAGGATAGTACACGTCAAGTAATAAGAAAAATGGTATTCATCCTATCAAATACGAGTAGTCTTTATGTGAATATTTTATTTTACTATTTTAACGGATTGGAATACGCGTACTTGCATGTGTTCTTAATTATACTTATTTTATAACTTTGTTCAATATATTTCTAGGTATTTTGACAATTTGTGTAGCATAATAAATTTAGGGCATTAGAAAAGAGAAAGTTAGTTTCATAAACAAAATAATATAATTTTCCAAACAAGGTACTCATTGTCCTAGTAAAATTGATATTTTTTTTTTTGTTCTAACAAAATTGATACGTTTTCTGAAAATGAAACATTTTCATATCAACTTTATCTTATTATCTTTCATTTTTTTCCCTATTCAAAAAGTTATTTTTATCTTATATGTCTATTTTATATTTTTACTCTCTAGTCAACAATATTTCTTAAAATCTGTACCCAGTCAAATGTATCAATTTTGATGGGACGGAGGGAGTATCATTGTTATATGAAATGAGTTTTTAACATAATATAAAAAATTGTAAGGAACGGAGTCAAACAAATCTTAATGTCTTCTCCTTGCAGTGTCGCACAGTCTGTGCTAGGATTTCTTCGACGCTTTTAGCGGCAACCATTCTCCCTTCCCTCTCGGTTCAGAGTTCGATCTCACACTTACACCAATGTTTCGCTCATATAAGCCTTCTCTGGCGTTATGGGCTTCGTCCGATCTCACTATCTCTCTTCTGTTTCATCCCATCTCGATGTTGATCCCTCCTCTTGCAAGCCCAGCATGCTCATGCTTAAGGAGAAGGGTATTGTGATGGTGATGGATGGCAACAACGCTATCAAAGCACGAGCTCGCAAATGAGCTCACTTTGGTTCCGCAGGGGACGAGGAACAATGAGGCTTTTCCTCCTGGGTGGATGGGGTTTTTAATCTCCCGTGTCAGCTCAGTAGTACTGGTTTGAATTAATTAAGACACAACAGTTTTTGTGGTTTTACAAGTGTTGAGCGTGCGAGATGGTTAGTCTTGGTGGATGGTTTGTGCTTGAATTTCTTTTTACAAATACGTGTGTAGGGTCAAGCATATTCTAGGGTGCATAAAGCTGCAAGGTGGAGATTGATTGCCATTGAATTTCTTGAGTATGTTGTGGGATGGTGCCTGCTCCAAACGTTAAGATGGTTTGGATGGATACTCAAGCATATACAATGGTCAATAATTAGGGGGTTTCAAACTTAAGTATTTTTAAGTGATTCACCTCATCTAATTCACTAATGAATTAGCCTCTAATTCATCTCATCTAATAGTACGATCTTAATTGAATTTAGGAGAAGTGATTTAGTGTAAATCACCATGAATTAGATGTAAAATTCAGCCCACCCAAAGAGAACTCGTCTTCTCTCCAAAAAATGAACAGAGCTTCGAAATTGTTCATCGATCGTCTCTTGCAACAGAGCATTTTCGAAGCTTTCGTCTCTCGGTAGTCTCTCTCGGTCGTCTCTCTCGATCGTATCTCATCTGTTCATCGAAGATTTCGCAAGACCCCCCCGTCTCTCGTCTTCCTTGCCCTCTCTCGGTCGTCGATCGTCTCTTGCATCAAAGGTAACAACTCGTTGTTGTTCGTTCTCGTTCTCGATTTGGACTAGTGTACAAGGCATGTATTATTCTTGTTGGATAGACGAATATCTCTAATTATGCATATCGCATTCTGGTATAAGATTCTTGTTGGATAGAGGAATGTATGAACCAATCTTTATTGACTGTGATAGCGTATACAGAATCACCTCTCTAATTTTTGATGCAGTGAAAGATTGTCTGGAAGATCAAGGATGTGAGTAACTGAAAAATGAGGCTGCCCTCAATCCTCATAGTCAAACTCTAACATAAGAATCTTGTGAAACTTCTTTGTTGTTGCATTAAAGGAGAGGAACATATTCTAATATATGAATATATTTGCAAACTAGTTTCGTTCTATTTGGTATTACATTGCTAACTCGTTTTATCTTCATTTCATTCAGTATAGTATGCATACTTAATCTTCCAGTCATTTATATACTAGTATCATTTTCCATGCTTAAAACCATGCTAGTTACAGCAAAGTATGCTATGCTTGATATTGGGCCACCTGAGTTCACATAATTTAAAAACAGAGACTTGAAAGCAAATAATATTTTTTTTGATGAAGACATGAATCCCAATAGTTCTGGTTTTGGATTGGCAAGAATGCTCTATCAAGAAGTTTATCTATTTTGACTCTCATGTGAATGTGATGCAGTGGCTATATGACTCCTAAGTATGCCTCTCATCTCATGACATGTTCTCAGTTAAATCTTATGTCTTTACCTTTGGAGTTTTGCTGTTAGAGATTCTCAGTGGCAAGAAAAACACAGGATTTCGTAGGAGTAATTAGTGATTACCTCAACCTTCTTGGATATGTGAGTTAAAATTCATCCATGGGCATTGTTGCTAGTGTCCACAGTAAAATGCAGCAGTCAAAAAATCTTCATGTCCCACGGCATAAATCAATATCTATCATCATCAAATTGGACTTTGGGAAACAGTATAAGCTAGAGTATGAAGCATAATTTCCATTTCTTCAATTTGTCCCTACATTCGTAAATCCAACAATTATTATCACTCAGCCTTGTTCTTTCTACTATTAAAAAACTGTAAAAAAAACTCTATTAAATCAATCATTGTTAATTTGTCATCCACATGATGCACGGATGAGATTTGTTGGTTGTGCCAATGCTATGCATCACTATCCTATGTCAACGCTGATTTTGTGACTATGACATTGATGTAATTTTTTAATTTTTTTAGAAGTTATAACGTTGTTATTGGTTTCTTCTCTGCAAGTTGAAGCATGCCATGTCCACCCAGCAAAAATCAAAATTCAATGGCGAGCAGTATGCAATGATTCTTAATTTTCTTGAGGATCCGCAGAACAAGGGCAAGTTATGTGGTACATCTGGCAAGACGGAGGTAGGAGTGACACCTCCTCGCAAAGTTGAAGCTTGGAAGGAATTGGCTACCCTTATCAACAATAGATTCAAAGGTAAGTTTAACCTAGACGCAAAATCTATGGCCGACCACTGGCTTACTTACTTGAACAGGTATAAAGTTGCCAGTGAGAGAAGCAGTACAACTGGCTTTGGCGTAACTGATGCAGACAAGAAGCAAAATATCCACACAATCCAGGCAAAGCTAGACATGATGTGCCCTCATTATGAACGAGTGCATGCTCTAGTTGGGGAACGACCAAATGTCAGTCCTGCTGCAACTTTCGACAATGGCAACATTAGTTCAGGAGCTGACCTCAATGAAATCCTGAGGTATGATTTCAGATATAATTTGCTTGTTGTTTTTTTTTTCTATCTTTATATCAGTAACATGCTCATCTAATCCTCATGTCCCACTAGGTTCAATGCAGAAGAGGAATTTAACTTGATCGATGATGATGATGCACCAATTGAAATTGAAGATAGTTCGATGCCTCATGATATTGCACCAAATACAAATGAGATTCTTGTCATTGTCCATGAACTTGTCTGCCACAATGAAGAGGTCTTCATCAGCCAATCGTCTCAGCACAAGCAAGCAACAACAGGCATTGAACCTGAAGATGATGACGTTTTCCCCAATGATTTAGATACATCCCCAATGCTGGCAGCCGACAGTAAGCGTCAATCTAAATTGGACTACAGCTCTCCAAAAAAGGCAAAAAAGGATCGCAGGAAGGATATGCCAAGCCTTTCTGGAAACAAAACTCCAACACATGCACGCAACCTATTAGCACAAATAATTCAAGAAAGTGTATCCTTGAGGGCTGCTGCTCTTGTAACCATTGAGGAAAAAATGATAAAATTTGAGCAAATGAAGTGGGATACAGAGCGGAAAGAAAAGGAAGTCAGGCGTAGGGAAGAGAAGGAGGAAAATGAGTGGAAGCGGAAGGAAGAAGAGCAGAGACGAAAGAAAGATGAGCAGAGGCGAAAGGAAGATAAAGAGGAGGAGAGAAAGAGACGTGCTGAAGACAAGGCTGAGAAGTGCAGGGAGAGGAGGTTTGCATTGCTGCAAACCATGCTTGCAGATGGAAAGTCAGCAGATGAAATTCAAGATATTTTAGCTTTGCTATTGCAGTAGTACACAAAAACATACTAGGAAGTTTTCATTAAATTCAATTTTTCAGTTGTCTGCTCCTGAACATCATTTTTAATTGTATTTGTAGAATGATATGATCTTGTTGAGATCAATTGTTCATTGTTGTCTGATTATTCTGATATTAAAAGATGTAAATATGCAAAGAAACTTCCACGCTTACTAATACTAATCCTACTCCTACTAATTTAAGGGATAGTACTACCATTAACTACTTCTAACTCAAGTAGAACTCCTGAACTGGTTTGGGTTCTTGGCTTGTGCTGATTTTCTCCATAACCCAACATCATGCATAGAGCCAGGCCAGCCGCAGGAAAAGCCAATGATACGTCTATCAATGTCGCAGATGACTTGCATATTGATGGAATATCGATGTTTGCGGTCCCAGTAACATTCTCCATCGATGGCTGGCTTTTCGGATAAAGGAATGGTGGTGCCGTCAACAAAGCCAACACATCTTGAAAAACCCTCTACCTCCATGACCTGTCCAATCTCCCTTCTTCTTTCTTCACTAGGCCATAAAATGTACCTACTTCCAACATGAAATAATACAGTGATAACCCTGCCGGTAAATAGAACAATGGTTCCAACGCCAAAGCCAAAAAGCATGGACTGCATTGCGGTAGCTGCCCCGTTTCCATTATGTCCAAGACGCCAAAGGGCAATACAGACCTGCCATGTTACTGCAGTTTGGGGACACTTGCTCTGGTTGTGAAACACAGGATACGGTCTGAGAAGTTCTACTAATCAGTGGAATGACTCAAAGTCGCACCGAAAATTTTGCTGAAATTCTGTAGTGTTTAGGTTGAGCGCACAATTCAGTAAGAACTCAGTGGAGCGTGGTGATCTGACTCGATTGTTAAGGTAACATGAGTTGTTTATTAAGACATAGGCATCACAAAAGTCCTCTAACAAATCATGATCCTCGTCAATGCCTATAGCCATGGCCATCTGTTGCTCGAGGATGGATAGAACGAGACGGCGGTCTGATATTTTGGGTATTTCTTATGCGTTTTTCTCACCCGTGAGCATTTGAACAACTTGAGGAAATTTCAGGATCAATTCAAGCTGAAATCAAATCACCCTTCCATATAGACCATGCCTAAAATTTGATGAAAAAACTTCAAAAAAATAGGATAATATGCCTTGGAATTCTGTACCAACTTGATAAAAAAAGATAACCTAAATACCACAAGCAGTAGCACATACAAGTTTGAGAAGATTAACACACGGTTTTTCATCACCAGGGCTCAAAACTGTTTCATCGCTCAATTCTGGTTCATCGCTCTCCACAGAGGCACGTACAAGCTTCTTGTTCTGTGGTTCAAAGTGACAACAATTTCTGAAATAAGATGGGTTCTTTGAATTTTTTTTCAGCTTTCAATCTAGCACAACCATCAAAATTTTGTTCTGCTATTTTTTTTCTGCAGAACCACGTACAAGCTTCAGTTGTGCTGTTTTTTTCCTTGTTAGTGGATCTTAACGTGATGAGAGGGTTTCTTTAGTTGATGAGTGTTTTACTGTAATTCATAGACTTATCTTAGAATTTTCACAGACGCTCAAACCTTGTGTCCATTTTTATCCGGTGAAGTAAAATAGTAATTCACTTGTGAATTTTACACAAATCAAGTGAATTACATTTTCCTCTTTTTTTAAGTTTGAAACCCCCTATTGTTCCACTTCTCATTCTACATTGTCACTTGAATGTACTGTGTTTTATTCTGTTTTGTTAGATTTCTAGGTGGTTTATCTTTCTTCTTTCTCCACTTTGGATGTTACTTGTCTGGTTTTGGGTTCATTCTTGCTCATCTTTGCTTAGAGCATGTCAGTATTTATTTTAGGGATTTAATCCCTTTCGGGTTTTCATCTTTCGGTTGCCTTCCCATTGAAAGGAAGTCATTCTCCTAAACAAATTCTAAGGAAAGTTGGGAATGTGTATGCATTATAGGGAATTTGTTTGTAAATAAGTATATGCGGATAGGTTTGGGTATACTTGGTTTTTAAAACTATAATCCGAAACCGACTCACATTGCATCAATTTTTCCAATTTTCAAGTTTTTCGCTTTTAGTTAAGGGGAATATGGACATTCACGTTAGACACTTTAACACTTTCTCATTAAATACTTGTAGACCCTAAAATCAAATATGACCACAAAAATGATTACATAAACAAATTATGAGATAATGTTCAAATGGGTTTCTAGTGAATGAATGTCATAGCATTTTCCTTCGGATAGTGTAGTTCGGTTGGATTGGTGAATTTGCAGATTTTTTTAAGAACCATATGACTAGCGGTGTAAGTCAGGTTGTTTTCACCGGGTTCGGGTCGACCCAAACCCAAAATTTTGGAATATCTATGTTTTAGTTTGAACCCAACCCATTATTTTTCGGGTCAGGTTGACCCATCAAACCTGAACTCAGTTTTTTCATAATTAACAAAAAAGGTAAGTTTTCTGACGACCTAACTTTTTTTTTTTTTTAAACTTCAATTTCTGTACTTGTAGTACATCGAGACATCTGCCAAATTGGCACTTTACAGGATTACAGACCAGTCCTTTCCACAAAAACAAGGACCTGATCAGACACCATAGAAACTACATATACTCAGTAGCTATGAAACTAACCTTTTACTCTAACATCATTTAAAAACCTCAACTACATCTAATCTTGTACGATTTTGGACTAGCTGAAAACATTGGTCCAGGAGGGGCTTCCAATCTGTAAATACACCTCCATGCACCCTCTAGTTCCTCTCAACCCAAACCTTATATACCACGGCTGCAAGCAAGCTTCTCCTCAGTTGATTCTTAACCGCCTTCCCTCTGCATACTCTACCAAACCAACAGCAAAACCTGCTCTAAGGACTAGGGGAGTCATACAACTTACATCGCCCCATGGCCTCCACAAGTACTCTCCTAGAGTATCAACACTCAAAGAATAAATGATCCCTGGTTTCACACACTTCATTACAAAATCTGCATTGAGTATCAACACTCTCATTCCATCTAACTACTTTGTCCAATGTAGCAAGTCTATTCCAGCATACTAACCACATTATAACAGAGGTTTTGGGTACATGCAGGGCACCCCACACCATACTCTGTCAAGCAACTGCATCATAATACTCAGAACAAAAGGAATATG
>JBBYHH010010619.1:0-16968 GCA_038382905.1 Daphne laureola | reverse complement strand
AAAAGAATAAATTTCTGACAATTCTCATGACCCGAGAATTTATTTGAAGCTCATTCTGGTTGAATCGTTAAGACTGGAGATTTTTCTAGGCCTTTATTGGGTTTTAAAGTGGACTTAGTGGGTTAGTATTTATAATAGGTAGATTAAAAAAAAAAAGAAATTGGTATTAAAACGAAAAATAAATGGAAAAATGAATAAACGGTCAGACGAGAAAGAAAAAAAAAGAAAGCAAAAAATGGATCTGGATCGAGATCCGTTTCTTCATCCTCTGCTCCTGCTCATCGACGCGGCGAAGACGAAGATAAAGGTGCGATCGACGGTGAGTTGGGCCGGCTCCAGGCATGACGCGGTGCCATGGCGGTGGCGGTGGGGGGCGGGTGGCATCTCACCGGTGGTTCAGCGTGAAATGGATCTAGAGGAGAAGCCGAGATGCTCGACGGTCGACGGTGATGGCGTCGTGAAAGCGGCGACATGATGATCTCTTCCGGTGGATCGACGCGGCGAACTGGTGAGCAACGCCGGTGATGGGGGAGATCGACTCTGATCCCTCTCCTTTCTTCGTCCTCTGCGTTTCTTGGGCGGTGGAGCTCAACGACGAAGGACAGCGATGATGGAACGCCAGCGACGGTGGCTAGCAATGACATCCAGTGCGGCGACGGCTAGAGGGCCTCCGGCTACGTGAGCTCCACCTTCGTTCACCTACTGGCTGGAGAACCGGATTTGTTAAATGCGGATAGAGGGAGTTCACTGATGGTAGTGCGTACGGCCACTTCTCGGAAGTTTTGATGATGGTGGTGCGTGCAGCGGCAACGACGTCGCGTGGCCCATCCTCCGGTGAGCTCTCGGGTGACCATTGGGTGAGAAAATCGCCATTTTTCTCATTTGTCTAAATTTCTCCAATTATTACACTGCGTAATCAATTGAAGAATCTATTGGGGATTTCCAAATATCCGATTATCTGTTATTGCAAAAAAATTGGGTATTTTGCAATTGTATTATTGTTTTCTAAAACAATAAGTGGTGAAGAATTTTGTTTGTTAATCGACTGACAAAATTGTGAAATGTTGGATTAGTTGTTAATTGGTTGATTAAATGGAGATTTAATCATGAAAGTATCGTTGGAAGTTGAAGAAATTCATTTGGGTGGAAAATGGACGAAATCCAAAAATTTAAGGTTTGTTGGTAATTTTTGTGATTAATCACAAAATGTGGAAAAAGTGAGAAAAATTGGTGTTTTCCACTTTCTCATGTTTTGGTATTCCTGCACATTCTGAGAAAAATCTGGATATTCTGTTGTCTTTTCATTTTAGGGGATTGTATGGAAATATAGCCGAAATGCTGCCGGATTTTCGGCAGCATTGTAGATTCTTCGGTTCGGGAAAGTATAGAAATTCTGCGGCTTATAATGTAAGGAACAATCTGTTAGTTTTGCTATCTTATGAGGTTTCGGGCGAAACTAATAATTCCTGCAAAGTTTGGCATCAACTGGTAGTTAATGCAAAGAAAAAGGTTAAAGTAAACTTCTTTAAGTTAAGTATGGAATTTGGAAGCATTTAAGTAAATTTTGTCACTTTATGCAAATTGGGTTAAAAATACACATTCTGATAAAGTTTGGGAACCTTATATGTAATTAATCATAAAGGATGATTAATGATGCTTAAGTGGTAATCTGGTAAAATCTGCAAGTTGGTAAACCACTTAATCTGCAGTTTGACCAAGTTGGTCAACTAATGGAATTTTGGTCAATAGGTTGACTTTGTCTGTTAAGAAAGGTAGAATTATAAAATTCTAAACCTTTTAATTTGTCTGTTTATTTTAGAGTTAAAGTCCTGGTAGCGGGAAGGATTCACTGTCTGGGATCTACCATTTTTCTGTTATCCGTCAGGAAAGGGGTTTAACTTCCTTAATATGCTATATCAATTTTCCTTATGCATATTAGGTTGGTTAAAGGCTAGTACTCGGGTCGAGGGTGGTCCCCCAATGACTCCCGGGGCTAGTTGCATGGTAGGGTAACGGTTTGCAGGTTTTTATCATATTTGACCGATGACGGGTCAGACTTTGGATACCATTTTGGTTGGATATTATTTTTTGGGTCACTGGGTGACCGAGATAGTTGGGGACGTACATCCCGCGTTGGTACCACACAAAATCCCCCATTGGTTTGGTGCGCTCACACAGGCATGCAAGGGCTATTTAGTTGGGTTATGCTCCATTTTGGAGATCTGGGATTGTCCAATTTGGACCGATCCAAACATGTTCGATGGGACATCTGTTAACTGTATTGCATATCACATCATCTGTATTTCATATTCCTGAAATATCTAGGATTGTATGTCTGCTAGTCCATTGTATACTAACCCTTTTCTGCAGGCAAAATATTTTTAAAGTTTTTTCCCCGTTATCTGAGCCTACCCTCTTACTGAGTACCTCCCAAGAACTCACCCCCCCCATAAACTTATACTTTTCAGGAGCATCTGTCTGCCGACCGCAGAATAGTTTTGCTTGGTCGTTCTATGAGTTCTGGTACTAAGGTACATAGCTCCCTGAAAGAGTATTACGTTTCTGATTCTGGAACGGGGGTTAGTCTATCCAGAGAATTTGTTTAGTTGTCTGTTTAAATTCTGGGTAAGCATGATTTTATCTGGACTAACGATTTAATGTTTTTGTTTGTCACAAACAGCAGCAGCAGGTGTATTCTGGGCTCTGTAGGTGTAGAGTGCATATAGGTATCATTACACGATTTGTTATGTTTTGATCTGTAGATTTGTATACTTTATTTTCTCGGGGAGTTCTTGTCCAACCAAGTGGGCGAGACTCCTTTTGGTGCTTCTGGGTTGAGCTGAACTCAACATTATTTATGTATGTTATCTGTTTGCGCGATTTCCCATCACAGGTTAGAAAGAAATATTTAGGGTCGGGTTTTGGGACCGCCAAATCAAGTTAAGTGTTTTGTATCATCGACCACCGCCCAGTTCCCCGACTTCTATTTCCGCTTATGCTTCTGCCGCGCCGGGAACGGGGGTGGTGGTGGCAGTTGCCCACAATATTTTCTCTCCTGGCAGTTACACATTCTTATCCAGATTTGTGGGCTATGTTAAGACTGTTTTACCCCTGTTTCAGTAGCCTAACATGACTAATCTATCTAGGGTCATTTAGGATATTTTGAGACTGCTATATATATGTTTTAGGGTCTGATTATTTTAAAAATGAATAAAGCTACAAATTTAGAGCTATTTTGGAGGAACCTTAAAGGATTAGAGAGCTCTCAATGGGGGATTATGAGATTTCTTCATGATCAAGTTTCAAAGAGTGATCTCTAAACCTTTCTTAATATATATGATTATGTTTTCTTGCATGTTAATCTGTTTTCTTAGCATACCTATTAGTAAGTAGTAGTTTATGATCTTCTAGGGTTAGCTTGCTAGGGGTTATCTATGCCTAGTATGATTGTTTGATTAGATATTGAATCTCTGAGCTTGTTCCATCATATATCATGTTTGTAGTATGCTAGTTCTACAATTACATTTTTTTTGAAAGACAATGATGTTATGCTTTTATTAATAAAAGGACTAAAAATCCCACCCTGAGGTAGGATAGCATTTTTAGCCTAGACAAGTACAGTTTACATTAAATAGGAAATTAGGCATCATGCATTGGTTACACACAATTTTGCACAGTCCCTAGCAGATTAATTAATCAAGCCATCCATGGTACGAAGAACATTTGTCGACGGTTAGAGAGCCATAAGTATGATAAGGATTGCACCGAAGAGAGCCAATGCCCATATTCACCAGCTTTGTCTGAGAAGATTTTATCATTTTGCATCTCTAGATCAGCCACGCCACTACCTTCTTTATAACATCCCACACCTACGCTTGGGTTTTTGATAGTGCTCCAATATTTGTTACTACAGAAAGGATGGTTGATATTTCTGATTCTGAGAAGATGCCACTATCACACCAAGAATATATGAGTGTCCAACAATTTATAGAGGTAGGACACGTGACTAGACTGTGGTCCCTGGTTTCCAGTGGGTCTCCATATCTGGCACACCCAACAGACTCCAATGGCACATTTCTGATTTCTAGTTGCAGACATGATGCCAATCGGTCCAAACTTTCTCTCCATGCAAATATGTTTATCTTCTTTAGTATCAGGTCATTCCAAGGAGTAGGTTGCTGATCTTGATGCTTCTTCAATGTTTCCTTCTCTACTAACATCGCAAGGGCAGCCACCAAAAAGTTACCGCTATCATTAAGTGTCCACTCCCATCCATCTTGTTTATGTTTCCGTAGTTGTACCTGTTTTAACAAATCTAACATTTTGGTTAGTTCACCCACTTCCCTTCCTCTTAGCTCTCTTCTCCAATACCATCTCCAGCTCCACACTCCATTCTCCCATTCTCCTCTATCTACAACTTTTGTGTCTTTTTCCACTTCTAGAGGAAGTAATCGAGGGAACTTATCCTCCATGCACAAACCCTGTACCCAATTTTCATTCCAGAAGTTAAATTTGTCCCCTTCCCCTCCCCCCCCCCCACCCTTCTAAATGACTTAGAAAATTGCACCCCATTATCCTCCATCTCCGTTCAAGCCTTTATTATCCCCCTCATACCCACTAGTGTTTGCATCTAAATCACCTTCTAAGCCTCCAACACAACCATGTATGCTTTTTACAATTTTTACCCACAAAGCCTCATTTTATTTTTTGAACCCCACTTCCCTAAAAGCACTAAATTTTTTGCTCCTCCAACCCCCAAACCTCCTTCCTCCATCGACTGTAAAATGCGATCCCAAAGGATCCAGTTAATTACTTTATTTTCCTCGATCTCACCCTAGAAGAAATTACTTCTCTCGCTCTCAAGTGTTTGGGTAAAACTAACAGGGGTGCGAAACACGGAAAAATGGTACAAGCGTAAACTTCCCAAGACAGATTTTACCAAAGTTAATCTTCCACCGATTGACAGATACTTTCCTTTCCATGAGGAAAATCTCGCTTTATTTTTGTCGAGCACTGGATTCCAGGATGCCATAATTTGCATGTTCCCCCCAACTGGAATGCCCAAGTAAGTAAGTGGAAAGGACCCCGCTGCACAACCAATGTGTCTTGCCAAACAATTTGGTCTTTGTTAAAATTTCTTTAAGCCCTGATATCATCCAGAAGATTTGATCAATCTCATGAGAACCTCGATATTCTGTTTACACCAAGAGCCAAAAAATATGGTATCACCTGTGTATTGCATTTGTGAAAGGAGAATTTTATCTGACCCAATTTCCAGCCCCTTGAAGACTTTTTCTCTGTTGCCTCTTCCATCAGTACATGAAGTCCTTCTCTGGGGATGAGGAGTAATAATGGTGATAGCGAATCTCCCTACCGGAGGCCTCTCTCCATCTTGAACTCCTGTGAGGGGCTTCCATTTATGAGCACAGAAATTAACGCAGAACTTAAGCATGATTTAATCCAGCCTATCCAGGTTTTACCGAAATTCATTTGACTCATCACACTGAATAGATAGTCCCAAATTACACTATCAAATGCCTTCTCAAAATCCACCTTAAGTATCATGGTTTTCTTTTTCTTATCCTTGGCATATTTGACCGCTTTATTGGCAATAAGAATCGTGTCTATTATCTACCTTCGTTGTAGGAATCTTGACCGCTTTATTGGCAATAAGAATCGTGTCTATTATCTACCTTCGTTGTAGGAATCTTGTCTGAACATTATTGATGAGTGTCAGTAATACAGTCTTCAATCTTTCTGCAAGAATCTTTGATATCATTTTATATTGGCTGCCTACAAGACTTACTGTCCGAAAGTCCTTTAGGTAGACTGTATCCTTTAACTTTAGGACCAAGGTAATGAATGAAGCGTTGCACCCCTGCCCTATGTTGCTTGTTGCTGCAAAATCTTTTACAAAGTTGAAGAAATCTTATTTTAGAAGATCCCAGTGTTCCTTGATTAGCTTAAAATTAATTTTGTCCGGGCCCAGAGCCTTGTTGCTGCCACAATTGCATACAACGGATTTCACTTCATTCAAAGTAATTGGGGCTTCAAGTGCAGCAACCATTTCAATCATGAGTTTTTTGAATTTTGAACTGATGAGCTTACCTCTTTGTGGGTTAGGTTCTTTGAATTGCTACTCAAAGTGTCTTACAACCTCTTATTTGATCTGCTTAATAGATTCTATCCATATTCTGTAAATATTTAATCCTTTGATAGAGTTTTTATGTGCCTGAACTTCACTATTGCATGGTAATACTTGGAGTTCTCATCTCCCTTAAGGGCCCAGATGCTCGAGACTTTTTCTTTTACATACTGAGATGATCTTTCTCATCTATTATTAGTTCTTCAATGCATGAATTCCTTTCTACATTTTCAACATCTAATAGGCTTCTAGCTTCCACCAAGGAGTCCCACTGTTCCTTTTTTTTTTCCTAAGGTCTTCCATTTTTTCTTCAAGTCCTCCAAATACTTATATGCTCCAAATCTTGAGTTCTTGTTTGAGGTTGTGAATTTTTTGTTTTAAAATAAAGTCAGACCTCTCATTAACATGCTTGCTCCAAGCCTTACAAAATACTTCTTTGAAATTTTGGTGTTCCAACCATGCATCAAACACCTTGAAAGGCTTGGGTTCGAAATCCACCTTTTTTATTTTGAAGCAGGATAGGGAAATGGTCAGAAATAACTCTTCTTTTTTAGCACACGAAAAGGTCTGGCCAACAGTTGAGAAACTTCTCTGAACAAAATACTCTGTCAAGCTTTGACATTTTCGACCCAACCTTATTTACCCAGGTGAACTTCCTATATACTAGTTTAATTCCCTTCAAGTCAGCCTCTGTTATTAGATTGTTGAACTTCGCCTCCCTCTCATTGAATTTAGAGCCCTTCCTATCTTCCTTATATCTGACAAAGTTAAAGTCTCCTACCAAACAAGTTGGATCTGTAAAATTCTTCATGGATTCAATAAATGTTCCCACAAAAGTTTATGATCAGCATCATTGTGTGGTCCATAAACATTTACCAATGTGATCATCTTCTTGGCGCTAATGAACTCCCCCTAAATAATGAGAAATTCATCTCCAACAACACTTTTGGTCATATTGAACTCATTTTTGGTCCACACCCAAAGAAATCCTCCGGACTTACCTTTTTCATCTGAGGTAACAAGCTGAAATTCTTCGCAGTCCCATAGTGTTCTGACAAAAGTATTATTGATAGCAGACATCTTTGTTTCCTATATAACTAGGAAGTCTATCATTTCCTTATTCACCGTTTCTCTTACCCATTTACGCTTCCATCCCTTCCCCAGACCTCTGGCATCAAATGAGAGTATCTTCATTAAGGAAAAATATATTAGTATATTGAGCTTGCAAACCACTGACCTGATGACCTGCTCCTTGATAGTCACTATTGTCTAGAGCTTTGAGTCTCCCATATTTACCAATACACCGACCCTAAAGTAAAGATGATGCCTAGCTCTTCGCATAATTTTCTGGTCTTGATGTCCTCTAGCGTTGAACTTCCCTGCAATTTACTCCTCTTGAGAAGGGAATTATTGGTTCCATTGATCCTAGAACTGACCGAGGAGCTACATCTCTTTCTTGATTGATGGTCACCATCTGATTGTACCCCAAGAACTGATTGATTCGGATTAGACTCCTCATTGATAGGGTTTATCATCTTTCAACCTCTGTGTCTTTAAGATGAATTGGGGATTTGGTCTGAAGACCCCTAGACCGTGATGCCGAATTTAGGGACCGGTTTTTTGGTTCGGTCCTGAATTATGTTGGAGTTTGATGTTTCAGCCTCAAAGTGAAGGTCAAAAGGCTTAGAGGACTTAAGCCCAACATGCCCAGGCCCGTGTGGTAATTGATTATGCTCTCCCTCATGCTCTAACTTCAACCTATCAGGCTCGGGCCCATCTAGAGTTGGATCATCATCCTCATCCTGTGGAGGATTAATTAGTTCTTCTGCACATTGCCAGTTAAGTTGCACCAACGTTTCATTAGAATAATTTGTTAATATATTTCCCTTGGGATCAACAAGGATTAAATTGCCATTAAGAGACTCTTGGATTCCCGCGTAAGTGTCTTCTACGAACTCTTCGACTTCCACACCGCCCAGGTGATCATCAGCGGAAATGTTATCAGAAAATTCATCGGAGTTTAAGTTGGATACCCATTTTGATGACCCTTCTTCTTCAGGTTCAGGCTCGACATCCACATTGATACCCATCACCTATGCAACCCGGATGTCAATGAACTTATTGCCTACCTTCACCTTGATGCTTTCATTGATAGATTTTAGTTTGTTTGTTAGGATGCAGACTCCTCCCCTATTCAGGCGGGCTTTTTGTGAGGCTGATGGTTCAATCAACAAAACCTTCCCCCAACCTGATGCTATTTTCTCAAAGGAACCATCATTCCAGGCATCCAAGGGAATACCTTCAATGTAAAGCCAGATTAGGCGACCTAGTTGGTCTAGATTTTCATTCCATATGGAGATTCATTCAAACCATTGTAACAACCATTCCACTTTATGCTTAATCAACATTTCTGCTTTGATCTTAGCACCTGTTTCGACCAACATCCTTAATCCTCTAATGTATCTGATTGCCAGATCTCCTAGACCTTCCTCAATGAAAATTTTATTGATATGAGCAAGTGTCTCAATATCCTTCAGATCCCCTACCATACAACCTTGTAGCCATGTTTGTTCTCTGTCGTATATCTCTAAACATACCAGCACCCATCCTTCTTAAATTCTTCTCTCTCTTTCAATGGTAGAGTAGTTGTATTGTTGTCTTGCACTTTATGGATATCTGGTACTTTCTGTTTGTCTTTAGGCACCCATCTTTTCACTTTGTTAGGATAGGTTTTGCTTGCATCTTCTACCTTTGATCTGCACGGTGGTCTTGGGACAATTTGTCTTCTGACTTGTTGTCTTCTGGCTGGTTGTAGTATTTTGTCAACACCCTAGAATCTGGCCAGATTGACTTATAATCTATAGGAGCTCATCCCCACACCACTCATTGTTGCTTCTAACTTTTCTTCATCATCCACCCTCTTAAACCGAACAAAGGCAAACTTTCTACCTGATCTTACTCTCTTCTGCAATAGGAACACGTCCACAATGCAACTGAATTTTTGGAATTCTTTCCACAGATCCCCTACAACACACGATTTCAGGATGTTGAAGACATAGCAAGTCGTCACTATTTTCTTCATAACCCTGTCAAAATCTGCCCTGTCCTGGTTTACCCTCTTATATTTTACCGGTTGTAGACCCCTGAACCTAATGCTCTGTTATGGCTTCTTACTGGGTAAGATGTTCCTCATCGATGCCCAGCCCCCCACACGGTGTTCTCTCTCTCTCTCTGTGTTATGACCCGTCCTATCGAACGAGTCATAATGAAGTGCGTTGACGAAATACTGGGACAACTTTGAAAAAAATTCAAAGTCTGGATGTCTTGAGAGTTAAGAAGGTTCTGCTAGTGATTTAGTTGTCAAGAATAAAAGTTAGAAGATAAAAACAAGTGACCAAACTGCAAGAAAGCAAGAAAGCAAGAAAGCAAGAAAGAAGAGGTGCAACTGAAAATTGTAGACCAGGTGGGGTATTTTTGTAAAGTTCAAAAGAGTTGGAGCTTTAATAATTAGTTATTATTATTCATAACAGAAAAGAAATAAAAAGAAAGAAAAAGAAAGGAAATCAGAATCAGATCTTTTCTTCATTCTTCTTCTTCTTCTTCGACTTTGACCGGGAGCAAGGAGGACGGAGAAACGAGGGGCGACACGGGTGACGGGCTCGTGGATCACCGGAATGGGAGCTCGCCGGTGATGCTGAGACAGAATCGGCGCTGGACATCAACTCTGACCTTCGTCCTCAGCTGCTCTCGACATGATGAGCTGGAGCAGGGACGACCGGCCCTCAGTCCGGGCGTGTCTCCGGAGAGGATCAACGGAACGGGAGCTGGTGATGGCTAGCAACGTGACAGAGCATGGCGAGGGCAGGAAGCTCACTGGCGATGTGGATTTCCTCCTCTGGTCCACGATACGATTGGGAGGCAGCGCGTGCCCCGGACGATGATGGCGCATGGAGGCTCCTTCCGGTGAGTCAAGACGTCCACCCGCTTCTCCCTACCAGATAAGTGCCTCTTCCTTCAGATTAAACCTTGCATGATGGTTTAGAACACTTCCTGGCTGGTTTGGTGAAATGGCCGATTATATGAGGTGGCTTTAATTGTCATTGATTACTGTATTAATGATGTTGTGAAGCTGTTGTGAGTTGTTGACAGTATCTTAGCTATAGCAAGGAAGCGTATATTGCCTGGATGTGTCCTTAATCATCACTATGAATGCCAATTATAATGATGGTTATTGATAGAATTTTAATGTATAAGTGAGATGAAGAAGTTGGTGTTCTTGGATGAAATAACAAACACTTAAGGTAGTGCCTACTGTTGGAAGTAGTTAACGTTATTGATAGTTCATCTAGAAAATTAAGAGGGTTTATGGTCAATGTGGGGTTCGGCCATTATGACCTCTTATAACCAATGGTGCCTTCTTGTATCTACAAACATGATTATTACGAGTATTTGAGTACTGCAAGATAGGGAAGGAAAACACTGGGAAAGCTTACAAATACTTATACTTGGGTGCCTCGTTGTTTATGGTTGTCACACACCACTGATAGATATTTTTGTTGCTTGCATGACTGTGAAACCTGGGAACTACTGTCAGAGTACTAATACTGAGGTGGAGCTGGAACCGGTGAAGACCCATTACTAGCGGGAGGTTAGACTGGGAGCACTGGAATACATGAACTCGAAGGCTAACGAAAGGGCGAGAACTTCACTGGGCGGAAACTACCAAGAGTTTGAGTTACAACGTGAAGCGTCTCCAACAGGTGGAACTAAGAATATAGGCGTACTAGCCGAGTCAGGATCAAACATCTTCCTAGCGGGGGCGCCACCCCCCTGTAAGTTCCTCGACTGTCTCTCTCGTATTCATTACTTTCTTTTCTTTCAAGTTACTTTATTATTATTACTTGTACATTTATTGAATATCCGCTCACACCCCTCAATATTACTTGTAAGGAACCTGACATCACGTAAGAATGGGAAAGAAGATCGAGGAGGAACACCTGGACACGAGGACGGGACAACCCGGTCTAGGATGGATGATGGCACTTGAAGACTCGGGAACCTCGACACTTAGTTAATATTTTACATTTTATTTACTTTGCTTTCTTTTAGCAAGCAAGAACACTTTAAACATGGGACTTTAAACGGACATTGAACTTGCTAAACTACTCTTTTTAAAGTGTTTCCAACTAACTTAAGCATTTTGTTTTACAAATCGTTAGAGTAGTTTAGGAAGGATCTTGGGAGTTATGATTGTGAACCACAGCTGCCTGTGTGGTCGGTTCAGGATCATAACACATATTGAATGATTTTCAGATGCAGATTGAGCAGGGTCTAAGATGGATAGAAGATTCACTTTAGGTTACTGTGTATTTGTTGGAGGGAATTTGGTCTCATGGAAGAGTAAGAAGAAAACTTTTGTGTCACGATCTAGCGCAAAATCAGAATATAGAGCTATGACACTGTCTGTGTGTGAGACAATGTGGATATATCAGCTTCTAACTGAAATAGGACTTACGACTTCAGTTCCAGCAAAATTGTGGTGTGATAACCAGACTGCTCTTCACATTGCATCTAACCCTGTGTTTCATGAGCGAACTAAACACATTGAAATTGATTGTCATTTTGTTCGTGAGAAAATTCAGCCAGGCTTAGTTTCTACAGGATATGTGCAAACGGGAGAGCAACTTGGGGACATCTTTACAAAAACTTTGAATGGAGTTCGGGTTGATTATCTTTGTAACAAGTTGGGCATGATTAATATATATGCTCCAACTTGAAAGGAAGTGTTAGCTGTAAATCAATTAGTGATTAGATGTAAATAAATTAACATAATTTTAGGGGTATAGTTTCCTTAGACAAAATATACAATTTCCTTACATAGTTTTTTGGTTGTGTATATATAGACGTACCTCTCTTCTCAATAAACAGTGAATTAAATTGTCTCTCTTCTCTCAAGTTACAGTTGCACAACTTTGCTACATTATTTTCGCTCGAGTAGCCCTGTTGTATTCCTCTATTTCCTTACCCTTAATAGTAAAAATAGTAGATAGGACCAAGTGTAATGTATTTCCCTCCTTGTTATGAATCATCCATCTCTATTCTTCATATACAAGTGACTCACATGCAAGGAGATAGAAAGTGATTAGGTATAGTTTATAAGTTTCTTACATCTCAAGTAGTTAGAAAGAACAACTTAAAGAACAATCTTGCTAAAACAAAACCCTAGATGGTCGAGACTATTAGCTACGACTACTATTACTATCATGCATATTCCTACTCGTTAGCTATCTTGTGATTTTTAATCTTTGCTAACATTGACTTAATAACCTATAACTAACCGAGAATAGCATTTTAGTAAACAAGCTTAGTTAATTAACATGCTTCCTATTGGTAATTTATTAACAGTTTTACTAACATTTATTAGACAATTTCAATTACAGAGATAAGAATAAGAGCACTAAATGGCTTACTAAGAATCAGCCAATGCACTACCAACCTCACACTAAACCATTAATGCAACAAGAGTTATAAAATTAACAGTAATCAAGTAAATGGATTAAGCATTCAATGTAGTTAACACCTACAGTGGTAAATATACTAAAGGAATCGGCCAAAATCACTCAAGGAGCATGGATTCCTTATAGACTAAACAATTCTAACTTAACCAAACTTGTTACTTTGATAGCTAATTACCCAAGGAAAACTTGTAATTTAAACAACTACTAACAAAGGAAAGCAAGAACCGATTAGGAAGGTGAAGCCACAGGGATCAGTGAAAGAGGGGAGATTTTACAGATTTTATGTAAAATTAACATGCAATGGAAAATTATTTGAAACAAATTCTTATCTGCAAAGGGAGATACCGCCGGCCGCCATTAACTCGTTAGAGAGTGACTCCTTGCCCGCCAATTAGCTCTTGGCTTCATCGTCCTCTCGCTAGTTCTGTACAGCCGAGACGAGGGAGCCGGCCGTTCATGTCGCGCCTCACTGTTGTGGACTGTCTACTCGATCGTCACCGGAAATCATTGGAGGAGACGTCCCTTCCTCGCACCAGAAACTCGTCGTCTGGAGCCCGATACCAAGGACGAAGAACGCGATCTGATCTGTTTTTCCATCTTTCTTTTCTTTTTAATCTGATTATATTTTATTTCTCTTAATTATTTTAATTACTCTTCATCCAATTAAACTTAGTTAATAAATCCCCACCTTACTATTTATTCTTCATATGAGTCATTCAACTAGCTATCTAACTTTTATTACTAACAATTAAGCCACTAATGTTTGTCTAATGATTTTATAACTTACAATCTAGTCGCCTATTTAATAACTATTAAATCCTTTAATCTTCTACTCTTATACTTGGTCCTATCTTAAATTACAAGTTATTTCTCTAACTATTACTAAATGTTCAAATTTAGCCTACATTCCTAGTATTTTTCACTTAAGTTCACTCTTTTCTTTTCCTTACTTCCTGTTGTGGCTCTCACAGCAATCATAGTCACAACATTTATTGAAGCACGATGGATGCGTTATAGGGTTCATTGACTACCCTTTCTCTGCGCTTCTATCAAGTGAAGCAAATCGATGTACTCAGGAAGAAGTCCGAACTGAGAAGCTAAAATCTTCTTCCAAATTGTTGTTCCCTCAGTTTTATTTTCATTACTAACCCCTCTCTTACTACAAGTTATTGCACGGAGAAACTTATGAATTCAACTATTGGCACTAGCTAACTAAAAGCGCCACACCCCTTAGCAACCGTTGTAGTTGTTCTCAGTATAGCGTTCGCGGAGTCTGTGTCGTAAGACGGAGTTTACCTTTTTCTATATCACTAATTAATGGAAATCCCACTTATTGTGTTGGTCCTTCCATTTTCAATGGCAAAAAAATAATTCGGTGTGTTGAGGAAAAAATCCAACCGGAAATGGATCGCTGAAAGAATTCCATAGTTGACGTGCTTCTCCTATTCTCTATAGATGAGACTGAGAAGTATATCCAACCTTGTCTAGTAATAAGCAATCTTCCAAACTGCGGGAAGGAATAGAAAAACATCTTCAAGTAGAACCATACAGATAGCTATCGATGAGGCTATAAATCTTCTTTGAGAAAAAAGAGTCTTTACCATGCCTTCCCAAGTAGATGCTAAGAATCCACTCTTTGACACATAAAATAGCCTATCTAATCAAGGTATCCCATACCTAAACTATTAGCATAGAAAATCTCAAGTGAGCTAGTTACAGGACCACTTCTTAAAACTCTTTCATAATCGTTCGAAGAAGGATTGACTTGAGAGTAAGTAGTTAGCTTAGTAAGTGAATTCGGTGAATAAGTGCTTGGAATTCTTTCTTTTTTTTTATGCATTCTAGTGGTAGTTGTGTCAAGCAGCATATGACAATGAATGTAATAGGCCATCTCTTTATGAAATGGCGAGTCTGATCTGCCTCAAGGCGTGGGAACAATTGAACAAGACTCATATTCATATACTCCACCTTCAGAAGAGGTTGAAAAAGGCAAGACCATAAAAAAAGTAACAAATAAGAATAGAAAGAATCATAGCCAAAATAAAATATTCAGTGTTGTTCAACAAACAAAAGACATAGATATAGTCCTATGCAAGCTTTTCAGGACCAAAGACATTGGGATTAGATTAGCAGACTATGGAAGGGTCAAGACGTCTGCCATCTAGCTCCTTCCACGCAAGACGACTCAGATAAAATGGTTTACAATAATGCTAAAAAAAAAGAAGATCAAGACCATTCTTTTTTAGACAAAAGGCTTGAGTTCAACGTCAAGGGAGAGCACACCAACTAGTTGGCTATGTAAAAAAAACAGTATGTTAAAGGGGCATTTCCTGACCTAGAATCATGAAGATGCCAAGTTTTCGCTATGACCTACGATCTCAGTATTGCTTCGATTCCTTGATGTTATACCCTTTCGTTTGCTAAATCTGACATTCGTCCAAGAGTTCAGGCTTTCACGCGAGGAATGTTCTTTAACAATGAGTTTCAGGTATGCCAAGAGATTACTTTGATAAGGTCGGTTCCATTGCTCATTTTTTAGGAGAAGTCTTGAACCTTTACAAGTCAATAGATAGGATCATCACTAACCCATTAGCTTTTCATCGAAATCGAATAACACATAAGAAAGAGGGTATTTTCTGAATGAGAAGATTCTTTTTCTACACTGACTACAGATCATGCATCTTCCTTCCAAGCCCGCCTGAGAATATTCCTTCAAAGTTTATAGAATCGGTTCTGATCTTCGCTTAAAAAGTGAGGCTTTACTTCATGAGTAGACCTTAGTTACCCTCTTATTGGGACCTGCAAGAAGCTTACTTTTTTTTCTTTCATAGTAGTTTGAAAAAAAAAGCCAAAGTAGCAGATTAGTAGTTTCATTATCTGTCACACCCACAACTCCGAACGGCGTGGCGAAAGCGTACAGAAACGGTGTTGAGAGGCGGAGGTGACGACGGAGCGGAATCCTTCTTTGCGAATCCAAAACCCGCCTATTTAAAAACCTTCCGACTTGGAATTCTCCATTGAAAACATGGGCCCGTAATTTCTACCTTTTAAAATTTCTCGTCGATATTGATTACTTTCTAACGTGTTATTCAAGTTTAAGGCGTTCTAATACTTAACCCTAAACCTGCACCCGGAAACACGTTAGCATTATATGAAAAATCGTGTTGTCATAAAGCATAATTATTACAGACATTCAGATGATGTTGTATGCTTCTAACTTCTGATGCATGCTACATCTACAGAGCCAAACTCTGCCAATAGTGAACATGCTTAATTACTGCTGTTGCTGCTAACCATAAGAAAAACAAAGATCATTCGTCAGTCAAAACAAAAACGTGCTCGAAGATAATCAGAATAATCAGATTATTCAGAACGGAACCTATTGAGACTACCCCCATACCTGAATCATAACTTAATGCTCAGGAGCTATGTACTATAAGTACATCAGACAAATTGACGGGCAGAACTTTTCTGCGGGTCCCAGAACGGAAGCTCCTGAAAATGTTATAATATAGGAGGGTGAGTCCTCGAAAAGTACTCAGCAAGGGCGGGGGTAAAGAATAGTGGTCAAAATGTTGAACCTGCAAAAAACGTTAGTCACAGTTCATATATACGGATAGTCCCGAAGGACTGACCTGGACACAAAGTCGAGATCCACAAATACGACAGCGCCCGGGGTCGAAACCATCTCGGGAAGACAGACAGAGGGAGGCGGAATGCATGGTATACCAGCAAGGGGCGTACGTTCCTCTACAGAAAACTGTCGTAAGTGTCAGGCCTGATCACGGAGATCAGATCATAACCGAAATCGAATATCTGGCATAGCACAAAGCTAATGCAGATGATAGCCAAACCATAATATCTGGTATATCACAAAACAAATGCCAGAAATCCAGAATGTCTGAAACCTGCATACCACTATACTTTTCCACGTGACCAGTACCGTCCCCCGGGAATCATAGGCCCCACCCTCGACCCGGGTACTAGCTATTAACTAGCGTAATATGCATAAGGAAAATCGATAATGCATATTAAGAAAGTTAATCCCCTTACCTCGATAATTAGATTTAAATCTACTGGGGCCACGAAAAGATCTCCAACAGATAATCCCAGAAAGCTGAATTGTACTCACAGATTACAGAAACAGAGAAATTCTAGTTATTTAACTAAAATTCTCAACTTTAGGTAATTTATCAATAATTACCACTTAGGTTCCTAAAACTTTTAGGAACTTACAAGTTTGGCCCAAAACTTCACTAAATGCCAAAATTGTCAAAAGTTAACAACTTTTCTAACTTTTAACAT
>JBBYHH010010509.1:0-16969 GCA_038382905.1 Daphne laureola | reverse complement strand
AATGGAGGGATCCCAGAATATCCATATACGCCCATTAGAAGCTTTGTAATAATTATTGATGAATTTCCAAGGACCAAAGATGTCCTTTGCTATCTTCATAAAATTGTTGCTCTTAACTCTGGTTTCTAGCAGTGCACAGAGATGAATATCATTTTTTTAAGGATTTTCTTGACTGCCCTTTTCTTGGTATTGTTATTTACCCCCCTAACATTCCATATGATCCACATCAATAAGGAATGGGGAAGAGGTCTGAAGTATCTGTAGGTAATTCTCCTAGTTTAGAGAATAAACTAGGAGATGCCAATTCTATGTGAGGGGACCCTAAAGGGTAGTATGGGATGGTGATAGGTTGTGTCTGTGTATTTAGGGTCTGATTAACAGTCTTACTTTTCTGCTTCCTCTAGACTATTTGGAATGCTGGTTGTTTAGTTTCCTGTTGCTGGTTTTGTATTTTGGAGGGTGATGGAGGCTGAGGGGGTTAACTTGATTGTTTTTCTTCTTGTACTGATGGTTGGGGTCATAGTCTGCCAATGTATGGCCCCATTTATGGCATCCAGAGCAAGGGGTTGGATTCCATTCAAAAGTGATCTTTTGCATAAAGGTACCTTCAGAGGTATGATACTTGATTACTTCTGGTGGGTTGGAGGGGGTGTGGAGATTGACTAGAACTCTGGCATAATCCAATCTGGTCCTTTGTATTGTAGGGAGGTCAGCCATGATTGGTTCCCCAATTGAGCTTACCAATTTTCTAATCAGCTTGGGTGTCCACAGGTCCATTATGAGGTTAGGGAGACGCACCCAAACAGGATGACAAGTGAACAACAGCTTGCTCACTCTCATGCTAGGCTCGAACCTCTTGAGCAACAATGGCTTATCAAATATAAAGTAAGTCAGGGCCTCATATATTTTGCTCATATCTTCATGTGTAGCAAACATGAAGAGGAACACTCCATTTTGTTTCACAATTGTGGGAGGTGCAATGTCTTTCCATCTGGCCTTGATTTATTTGTTCATGTTTAACCAGGACACCTTTGTACCACTCACACAACCGATCAGGGTATGTTTCCAAAAGGTTGAACCATCATCCAACTCTTCATCAGAGAAGTTAATTGCATTTGCTCCTGCCACTGAAGGATCGAAATTTAAAGAAAAGTTGGGGTTTTGACTAACCTTGATGCTCTCATTTCATATCTGGGCTTCCAAATGCTCCGAGGTAACAGTGTCTGACCAGCGCTTGGGGGGTGGGTTTGTTGATGTTGAGGTTGGGGGAACTTTGGGGGCACTCGATGCGGAGGCTGGAATCGTTGAAACGAGGGGGCGATCGAGCATTTCTGAAGACTCATCTAGATCTGAATCCTCGTAATTTGAGAGTGCATTTTCCTCATCTTCAGAGACTTGTTTTTTTTTTTGTTCTTGGGTCAACCTTGGTGCTTGCGGCTGCTTTGCCGAACCTTGCCATCCACACGGATGCCGACGTTAGCGTCCGGGAGCGTTGCTCCCACCGGTGAGTTGATCTCGATCAAAATCTAGAGATGGAACAGAGCTTTCTCTCTCTAGAAAGTGTTTTTTCTTAATTATAATTAAAAGGCTTTGATATGATGAAATGTCAGTGCAAAAAGTGTAAAAATCGGTACTATTATGACAAAGTTACAGTTGGAAATCAATTATGCGAATACAGGTTTAAACCTGATTATTATCTATGAGATTGCCATGGTGAGGCTGTACCGATCAATCCACGTTTGTTTGGTGGTTTTAATCAAACTAACGAAGCATCGTCGTCCAATAATGCACGTGCAGGTATTGAAACAGAATTGATTAACAACTACTCTTCCGTCCCTTTTTAATAGTTACGTTTCTTTTTCAGTATCTAATCTATAGTTTGTTTTTTCAATGTTTTAATAAATAAATATAACTAACTTATATACATAAGATAAATCAATGTGTCTAGTTTCTAAAAATATATTTTTCAAGATTTTTGAGTAAATTCTTTCTAGTAAAAATTTGAGTCAAACAACAATTTAAAAGTCAAACGTAATGATTAAATAGGGACGAATGGAGTATCAAGGATGGGACATCCACCAAATGATTCATGAAGGTTTGAGATTTCATTCGGTAATTGAACATGAGAATGATGAAAATGATCATGATAGTTTTGATATGAATGACGTTGAGGAAAATGAAGATGACATCCAACTTCAAACTCCCAATAAAGAGGCACTAAAGTTTTTTTATTTGTTACAAACTACGTCACGACCTTTGTACGATAAGGCTCGTACCGAACATAATAAGCTATCGGTTTTGACAATATTTTTTAGCATAAAAAGTCAGCATAACATATTTGATGTCGTCTGCCTAAAATTTCTTAAACATATCGATGAAATATTACCTGGAGAAAACTCTTCGCTGACGAGCAGGACTAAGGCGAAGAATATGATCAAAGACTTTGGGCTACCGTATATTAAAATTCATGTATGCGAGAACAATTGTGTGTTCGTGTGTTGTTCTATCGTAGTTTCAGTAGTTTGTCAGAGTGTCCAATATGTTACAGATCAATGTGGTAAGGAGAACCTGAAACCGAAGAAGGTGTTACATTATATGTCAATCACTGAGCCCCTTAAGCGGCTTTACCACTCATCGAAGACAGACAAATTTTGATTTATCATGTAAGGGCCAACGCAAAATGCAACCGGTACCATTGGACACCCCTACCAATCGCGTGCATGGAAACACGTTGATATGTCGTATCCTGATTTTGGTGAGGAGGTCAGGAATGTACAATTAGGGTTATGCAGTGATGGATTTAACCCATTGTGTGACACCGGTGACCCTTATTCGATGTGGCCATTTTTCATCATAATATATAATTTGGACCTAGATTTATGCATGAAGCAACTGTACATATTCATGCCACTCTTAATCCTGGGTCCTCGATCACAAGTTCGACGTAACATTGATGACTTCTTGCGACCACTGATAGACAAGTTAAAGAATCTATGGACTACAACTTTTCAAACTTGGGATGCACACTGCAAAAAAAAAAAAAAACTTTAGAATGCGAGCTTGTCTACTTTATCAGTGACTTCTCGGTGTATGGCATGTTATCGGGCTTGAGTATGTATGGAAAACTTGCATGTCCATATTATATGGGTGATGTATAGTTTTCAGTTAAATTATGGACATAAAAGTTGTTGGTAGGGTTGTCATAGAATATTTTTACATCATCGACATGCTTTTCGTAACAACACTCAAACATGGCATAGTCGAGAGCACACTAATCTGATTGACTATAAATCTCGTATTGATATTCTAAGGGAGATTGACCAGATTCAATTCTCACATTTTGGGTCAAAGTGAGACAAACAACGACCTGGTGACACACAACTGGATTAAGAAATCAATCTTTTGGCAGTTGGAGTATTGGCCACTTTGTTAGTTAGACATAACCTCGATGTGATGCATATAGAGAAAAATTAATTCGACAATATCTTCTACACAGTTATGAATCATAAAGGGAGTAAGGACAATGTAAACTCGAGACGTGATCTTCAAGAGTTAAATGTCCGACCTGAGTTGCATCCTTTTCCCGGACATAATGGAAGACCATGTAAACCTAAGGCAATTTACTCTTTCAAACTTTCTGATGGTTATGCGTCTAATATTGGAAGTTGTGTAAACACGTCTCACGTGTTTATGCATAGATTGCTTCCAACCATTTTACGCGGCCACGTTCCTCATGATATATGGATTCCAATAGCAGAATTTTGAAAATTCTTCATAATAGTAAGTGCTAAAGAATTTCGGTTAGAGGACATTGAGAAGTTAGATGAATTTATTGCGGTGAATTTGTGCAAACTTGAGAAGAAAAGAAAAACTCAATAAAACAATAAATGGAGTTTTTGGAACAAGAAAGCAAAAGATTTTGTAAGGATGAGAGAAAAAGAGAAGAAAAAGAAGAAATGGAAGTAGGGCTGAAAACGAGTCGAGCCGAGTCGAGTACTAGGTTATTCATGTTAGTCTTGAAAATTATATCGAGCCTAAAATTGTGTTCGGGTTTGGGTTGAAAATAATATGAACAAGCTCGAACTAGCTTTAAATCAATCGAACTCGAGTCGAGCTTGAGCTGTTCACGAATAGAAATGAAAAAAGTTGAGATAAAATCGAGCCAAGTCGAGTACTAAGTTGTTTATTTTAGGCTTGATAAATGTATCGAGCTTAGAATTTTATTCAAGTTTGGCTTGAAAATAATATGAATGAGCTCGGACGAACTTTTAATCGAGCCGAGACCGAGCCAAGCTCGAGTTTTTCTTTTAACTTTCACCCCTACATGGAAGGAGAGAAAAACTGAGAAATGGTCAACCATGAAAAATATATGGCCATAAAAAAGAAGAGTGACTTGAGTGTTCCAAAAGAAAAATAAGTGAGACAAGTTGAGACGAAACAAGAGTGACCTTCACAAGCCAAAATGAGTGAAAAAGAAACATTTTTTGCTCCAACCAAATCCTATGATTTACTAACCATGGATATCTTGCAAACATGTTCTTTGTTTTATAATCAAGCCATGGAGAGTGCATCTCTTAGGAGTAAAATGGAGAACTCAAATGACATTTTGGAGGACAAGAAATTGGAACAAGTTACATCAAATGGAGCAACAACAAGAAATTTCAAATGAAAATTTGAAGGAAGGTATTTTTTATCACTCAAAAGAATTATTTGTTGAATTAAATAATTTTTTGAGTAATGAAATTGATGTTGTTGAAATAACCAAATCTATGCATGACTTAATCACTAAAAATGATTTAAGTACAAATGTTAGTTTGAGTCCTCTTACTTCTTCCTATGAACATGTTGTTTATGCCGACCTATTTGCTTCATTGTGTATGCTCATGGTTAATTGCAAACTAATTCTTGATCATGTTTTATTTAAGCCTCTACCTCTTGTTGACGCTAAAATGAAAACTATTGAAAATTCTTCCAATCGTTAATCTCGGGCAAAGTTGCAAATGAACTGAAAATTGAACCATATGGTGGGTTATTTGCATGTGAAGATGTTAATGGCATATTCATGTTGGAAATGGAGAAAAGAAAAATTCCAATGCTAGTTTTAATGTTTATTTGAATTTGAACCATGTCTTGATCTTATGTATTAAGATGAATGATACATCCATATTGTTGATGAATGAAAGACTTAATTGTCCAATATTGATATTTGATCTAAGTGTTTGTATTGATCATTTCGTTTTGATGATCAAGCATGAGAATGAATTCTCACTAAGTCTCTTCCTTGAAAATATTTCTAATTCATCTTGTACATCTATACTTGAGATTGAAGACATTTTGCATGATTGTCATGTTAACCATATCATGCTAATATTTAATGATTTTACGATGAGTATGACTTTTTTTTTGTTAGTGGTGTATGACTTTTTTTTTGTTAGTGGTGAACATAGTACATGATTCTTTTAGCAAATATAAGAGAATTGACAAAGTTACTCCTAACAATTTTTTATGAATATGATGATTTTGGTCTTGGATTAGAAATTTGGTTTAATGATAACTTGGATCACACATTTATTGAAGAACATTCTATCTTTACCCAAAATTTTGATTTCAGCCAAATGGAGTACTTTGCTAAAAGTAATGGGAATATTGATGAACTTGGTACCATTAGTTGTGAAAATATCATTTCCAATCTCCGTGTTCATAGTATTACCTATCATGGATCATGTCATGCTAAATTGAAATATTTGAATTCCATGAGTCATTGGCATGATATTCTTGCAAATTTGTGATACGCAATTATTTGTACGATTTTAAAATACACTATATTTTAAAATTGGTTATTTGTTTTTAAGCGTTTTCAAGTTTTGTGTATTGTAAGTAAGTACTTACACATTTTTTGTTATACTTATCATATTTTAAAAATTACTAATTTGGTCATCGAGAAATGATCATTTGGTTATTGTAGGTTCAAGAGATTCTTTTTTGAATCTCTTTTGAATGCTTAAGCCTAAAACATGAAGAAGTCACCCAATAATTACTTCACAAGCTTTTAAGACCTACACCCCTTAAAATTTTCAATCGGGCCACCAAGGGAAGTAATTCGTTCTTTAACTTCTTTATGTTTTATTTAACTATATTTAGATATTTACATCCTAACACCTACCTTTTGCCTTTCTGGGTAGTTGGAGTGTTACAACATTAATGGATTCGAGTACGAATCCTTTTGAAGAGGGTGAGATTGATATGACTCTACTTAAGGACCTAAATGCCAACATTTTAAAAGTCAGGGAACTAAGTGCAATCACACAAAAGTTGAAGGACCAAGAAGCAAATATATATCAAAAGGTTAACACATTGCAAACCTAGAGGAGTTAATTGAGAAAATAGAAGAAGTTGTTGGAGAGTTATGTAGCAACTTCAAAGCACACCATCAATGCTTTCAACAATTGATTAAGTTTGGTCATGAATTTCACAAATGACTCTACATTCATCCCGGCGACTTCATCTATTTTGATCAAGTTTTTTGTCCTAAAATAAGCCTTTAGTGTCTAGAAATAAATTAGGACAATTAATCTAGAATTTACTCTTTTTTTTCCATTGCTTCCACTTGTGTGAAGTGTGTGAAGAATGAATATTATTATAATGTCATTTGGTTTCAACTCCTATATAAAGGAGTATGTAATAGCTCAAAATGACAGACATTTGATATATAAAGATTATACTTTGATTTGAGAGAAGTTCTCTCTTTTATTCTTTATATTTTTCCAGTCAACTCTTGTTCAAGTTCTCTAGATCAAGTTTATCAAAATCCAAGGTTGCTTCTTTTACTTGAAGAAAGTGTGTCATATCTATCTTCATCCACCATTATCAAAACTTCACTTTTGCTTGAACCAATTCTTGTATTTAAAATAGGGTGTTGGTCACTTTTATCATTTTTTTCTAATCAAGAAGAGATCCTTTAATTGTGTTTCTTAATCCATAAAAAAATATATCAACTTTTGTCAATATTCTTGTTTGGAGGCATTTGGGCACTAATGCAGTTGGTAAGGTAAGTGCTCCAACACTGCAGTGACATGAGTTCGACTCTCCTCAGCTGCGAAAAATTCTAGTGTGCTCAAGATTAGTGTTGGACACAAATGTCTATGCCTAGTGGGCTAAACCTGTAGGTGGACTTAGCCCACAACTGTATGAGCTGTCTGATCTGCCCCCTAGTGACTCCCAGTTAAACAACTGGGTCATCCCTCCACGAGGCAACCTTAGCTTGCTAGGGTGGGGCACCTAGTGTCCCCCCCCTCCCCCCCCCCCCCAGTTTACAGCGGTTCAATAAGGCTACTAGTTCTGGGATAAAGTAAAATATTTTTGTGTGGAGTGTACTAAATAATTGACTCATTTCCTATTCATGAATCTTTTTAATGTTATATTTACCTTATTACTCAGCCTTCTTTCAGGTGTGTTTGACAATAATTTTTTTAAAAGTAACTTTTCCGTTTTAAAAAGTTATCTACGAGTAGATTTTTACGATTAGTTGTAACTGTTTGATCTTGATCATTGAAAAATTATCCAAAACGCTACAAACCTACAACTACTTGAAACAGTTATTCACAAACAGGGCCTTCACCACAAAACAAAAAAACAAAATTTACTTTCTTCATCCCAAAAGATTATTGTGTTTGACTTTAATGTTTTAAGTTACAGTGTTCAACTCAAAATTTTACTAAGATAAATAGTAAAATATAAAATTCAAGAAAAATATATCTAGAAAATTTAGATTACAAATTATGAAAAATATATAAATAATTTAATTTTACATGACTATGAATATATAATAAAATAAAAAAATATCAATTAAATACTGTGAAAAAAAGAAAAAAAAAAACTATGATCTTTATGAAACTGATGGAGTACTACTTTTTTATATTTCAGTGTTACCTTATTACTGTTACATCTTCGAAACTCGTTTCTTCAACACTCCGCCTGTGTCTAGTCAAATGTAATTTATTACCCTAAACCCTAGACCGCTGTCCATCAACAATATAAAACCCACAGGACTGAACTTAACTTATGATCCAAGCCACCATGTATGCAATTCGAATTTATCCACAAGGACAAACTTTCCATACTCCATTAAAACCATCCTCTGAGAGCCAGTGAAGTGCCAAGAGCCTCAACACAAGGTTCACCAGGGGAAGCCAAATTCATTACACGACTATGGCCGAAACCACAACATCGTTTTTCAGGCTACTTTCCTCAGTTCAGTTCCCACACATTGTACACTGTTTCTCAATGATACACCAAATCAGGTTTTTACAAATGACATTGCTTGTTTGCTCGCTTCACAAGAAAAGTACAAAGCCTGTCTTAAGGCCGATGATTCTGCGACGATGTCCTCTCCAACCCATGCCTCTGCCACAAACCGCTTGCTCTGGAACCGGGATCTGAGCCACGGCCACTCTGATGTAAGGCGTTCCAACCCCCATCTCCTCTGTCGACCTGATTTAGTGAGAACGAAGGCATGTGATCTCTTTCCCATATGTGGAAATGCGTTGAGAGGGGGGAAGTTTCTGGATCCGGGAAACTGCGGGTGGATGTGTTTGAGGGGATGAAGTAGAAGCCGCCTGAGTGGTCTGATGAAGTGGCTCCTGGCACTACTTGGGCCAAGCCTCTGCGACCGCTGGACCTGCGAGAAATGGTAGGTGGTGGTGTTTGTACTGCTGGTGAACTGCTCGGCTGGTGCTGTTGATAATACGCCTGGAGAGCTTGAGTTCTCTCGCGAGACCGGACATTACTGCCAGGATAAGCCATAGAACTCCCAGCTCTGGCATTAGCACTGTGTACAAGCAAAATTTTCAAAGTTCAGTGCAGCATCAATAACTAAACCAACAAGATCAAGAAACTGATCAAGGGTTTTCTTTAGCAAGCATTTTAAATACACCCTCCGACCTCCGTTCCCAGAAAATTGGATACTTGACTAGACATGAAGATCAATGGATATTCTTGACTAGAGGATAATAAAGTAAAATAGATATAAGGCAAAAGTAACTGTTCTTAGTGGTAAGAGAAAGTGAGGTTAATATGGTCACGTTGATGTGAAAAAGGTTCTTTAAAAAGGAAATGTTTCAATTTTACTGAAACAACCCAAAAATGAAAACATATTAATTCTCCTGGGAGGGGAATAGATTGTACATATGATTCTGCTACCAAAAGTAGATAAGATATACTCCCTCCGTCTTGAAAAGTTGCACCATTTGTTTTAGCAGTTTTACAATATTTAATCTATAATTTATTTACATGCCTGTTTAGATATCTAAAGTTAAATATTTTTTATGTATATCATAATTTACAGTATACATTTTCTGAAAATAGTTTTTTGGAATTTTTTTGCGCTACTTATCTTTTTACATATTTGAGTCAAACATTGAACTTTGAAACATGAAAAACAAATGGTGCAACTTTTCAAGGACGGAGGGAATATAAATCAACAGGGGGGCTTGGATCTGAAAAATCCTACCATATTTCCTTTTCTAAAATCTTCTTTCGTACTACATAATTCGTATTACCGATACGGAAAATACTGTTTTTAAACTTCGGAAAATTAAGTGCTAACGCAATGGAAAATGCAGTTCTAGATGTTCACTATATTTGATTTTTCATTGTTTCAACATTCAGAAAATTTTTAATTCACATTATTAACAATGGCTATACATACACCAAAACATTCAATGAAAAATATGAAAAAGAAAACGCTTCACCACAACTATAGGGTGCCTAAGACTGTCAGGTTGGAACTCACGTGCATTTTCTTTCTTTACTACACTTCACATGTTTGGCTTCCTAAACTGGAAATTACAAAAATAAAATCAGTTCATATTTATTCTCATTCATGCAAGGAAAGAAGCAAAGAGGGTAATTTGTAAATACCAAATCATACCTGTGACTTAAAACAAATGGATGTATGGAAGATCCAGATCTTGGTAAATCAGAAACAGTCCTGACTGCCCTATGACTAATGGATGGTACTGGAGGTTGATCTGGGGCACTGAGCCGATTGCTAGTTGTCGAGAACACTGGAGAATGATGATGCTCCCAACTATGGTAATGGACATCTGTCGCAGGAAAAGCATATGATGATGGTACATCAGTCGGTGTAGATGGATTCCAGTTGCTACTAAAAGTATAGCCATCTGAAATGCTTCCAATGGAATTCGAGGATGAAGGATGAATTGGTCCAATATAAGCTACATACGGGCAAGGTTGAGAAGCAGATGATACTGCTGACTGTTCCGGAAACACAGCATGCGGTCCCAGAAAATCATGATGATCTGCACCGTAACATAACTTCTATAAACATATCATGCCACAGAATTAAAAATCAGAAAAGGGGATAAAAATATAGATCTTACATGTGTTTGATGAGAACTCCCCTTCCCTACAAAATCATCAGATGGTGATTCAGTAATCGAAATTAAACCGGAAAGAGAATACTATCACTAAAAGCATTCTCATTTAGCTGGATCTTGGATCTCATTTGGCTTTGCAAAACAAACTGTTGAGTTTCGTGGAATATAGACATCTCCTAGATTGGAAACTTAAACTTATTCCCTGGACATTCTGAACCATAATCAGGCCCAGTTAGAATAAGTGAATCCAATCTATTAATATGTTATAGAACTTTCAGATACAGCAAAAATATGAAAGCAATACCCACCAACCACTAAACATCACAATTTATTGTTTACTCCTGTACAAAGAGGAGTAGGATGTTGACATGATTCCCACCAATAGTCCTTATAATCAGAGACAATGAAAGTTAACACCACTTTATTTAAAGACAATCTAGAGCGACATGGCCCATACTTACTCAAAAGAAGAGGGAAGCCTCGCCATGCTACCAAAAGGACACCAGTGAACCCCAAATGACTGCAAAAATAGTAGATTGTAAAGATTTTCCTCTAAAACATATACAGGTATGAGACCAAAAATGCATGTTTCAGAAGCTACAGATCAAGTAATATACTTATGGGGCGGTACAACTCTCGGGGTAGTGGGGGCAACTGCCCCCGTTAACCTTTTTCAAAGTATAGGGTATCTATGTATATTTAAGAAAATTTTGAACCCTACATATGTAATTTGCCCTCATACAATTAGTACTGGAAATATATTACACATATCCTAAACTACAGCTGAAATATATGTACCGCTATTTGTTTTCAGTTTTGCTGAAGCCGATTCTGCTTGCTCCTCGGCCAAGTTTTGCTTTGCTTTTTGAGTTTGGTTGCTTATGATGTTTTTTGTCGATGGTGAGGTATTTTAATAATTCTATTAATAAAACTAATATGTTATCGTTGTTCAAAAAATAACTATTTTGAAATTCAATACCCGGTGGGTCCAATTTGCTTTCAATTGGTAAATTTGTGCTGAAAAGAGCAATTTTGAGTTATGGCCTTCAATTTAGTCTAAAACTACAGACACGCACACACTGATTGATGGCACAAAGGAATTTGTTATATGCACTTTTTTTATTTGAGATAATTAAATAGAGGTTTCAAAAAATTTTAAAAAGTATGAAAATTATGTAATTGGTGACTTGCGATATTTCTTAAAATAAGGCTTTGTATGTATATTTCATATTCCCTCCATTTTAGAAAACTTAATCCATTTTTTTTCAACATTTAATCTATCTTTTTTCCTCCAATATTTTTTAAAATATAAAGTCAAATAATAATTTATATGCATATGAAAAATAAACGTGTCTAGTTTAGTACTATATTTTTTAGATTTTTCTCTTGCTAAAATTTGAGTCAACATAAATTTAAAAGTCAAATTGTATCAACTTTCCTCAAGTCGGGTACAAGATTTTTGTTTAACGCCAGTCTTCAAGTTTGCCCCTACAACAATTTTTTTCTAGTACCGCCACTGAATCTACTCCACATATATGAATCTCTATTTAGGAAAGGTCATGTTCCTAAGAATAACTTTTTAGTAAAATGCAAAAAAATATAATGAGTTCAAAATGCCTTGAGTCAAGAAGACATGTGTGCTAATCAGTCCATCAGATTGAAAATGAGAAGATAGTCATAGTTTAAACTCTAGAACATTAATTTGTAGAGTCAGCATTCAGTGTTTTAGAATCAAGGAATACAATGGATTTGGCAGGCAGACTATGTTAGCATCTGAGGAAGAATACTTTTTTATTTTTTTATTTTTTTATTATTATTATTATACTAGAAGAAACGTATTTAGTCTACATGAGATTCATATGCAACACAGACAGGCCCCAAACTAATTAAAGTAACAATTAAACTACAGTTTCGAGCCTTCTAATAGGAGTATAAGTTACCCCCTTTCTTAGATTCGTCTTCTCTGAGTGAGAATAAGTACCTGATTAATGTTGTAGTCTTTAATCTCATTTCTGTTTGAACTTTCACATATAGCCATAAAGTCCAAGTCACATTCTTCTATCAGGAACTAACAGACACAGTATGTTTGAGCGGACCAGACTCATTTTTGGCAGAAGAATGGCATGCAAAAGAGAACTCAAACCTAATATTTTGTTAAAAACTAAAAACAGAAACTGATATAAAATGTCTGAGGTTAACTATGATATCTATTTTGGCTTTTCTTTGAAAATTGTTGCTTCACAGGTGAAAAAGTTCTACAAACCAAACAGAAAAGAAAGCCCACAGACAACTCTGCTATGAATTAATCCTTTTCACAAAATGCTGATAAATTTCAGAAATTTCCATGTCTGTTTAATTCGCCCACAGCATAGTAAAAAGAGTTCGCTCAATATTCAATAACCCCCAAAATATAGTTAAAAATAATTTGTAACTTATTTGCTATCCTAAGCTAGCATAAGCTTAATCCTGACAACTATTGCATGGGACACGAAACCAAGAATCTACAGGAGAAAGAAGCGTTAATTGATAACCAATTAGAAGAGCATCCATAAGATAACAACAGATGGTCTGATGCTTAGAGAAGTTAAAGCACAAAAGCATTTGACATAAACTTCCCTATCTAGCACTAATTATGCTTTTGAACTAAGAGCTCTTTAAAAAGTCTCATTTTTGGCAGGTGGGAGATGGGACACGGTGGGCATACAATGAAATGCAAATTTGGAAGAAATTACAACCACTTGCACATCAGCACAAGTGCTGTAGTTCTTGGACACGGGCCTTAGGTGTAATGGTTGCAAATACCATAAACTTGTGGGGGTATTTGGGAAGTGAGAGATGGTTAGTTCAACCGTTTCTTTTTTTTTTCTTTTATCAAAAAAGGCATCTCATTGATGAGGAAAAGATGCCAAATCAGTCACAGATTAATGAATTAAGCATTAAAAAGCATATGTAAAAGAAACTTAACGTGACGCACGTACATACATACATACTTACATACATTAATATACATAAACGCAAAATGTTAAACAATGAAACGAATAAAACAGAAGCCGCCTTACCATTTCAGAGTAACTAAAATCATAGAGCTCTTCATCATGCACCCAATCATCCATGCTGAATTCTGGCAATGAACGAGAACCATTGGCATAAAGCCATTGACCTTTTTCAATTTTCCTGCAGTTAGGGCATTGCATTGCACCCTTTGCATTGAATGCAGAACCAATGCAATCTGAAGAACAAAAAGAAAATCATTACCCAAGATAGTAAAGCTAAATTGGAAAATAACTGATCTACAATTTACAGGTAGAACACAGAATTTATCATACATACGTTCTTGAATAATTACGTTTTCCGTTTGGGTAAGTCCCAAAAATAATTGTTCTGTTTCTCTCCGCTTCCATATATGCATCTTTACCTTACTACCCCACTTTCTATTTTTCACTTTATCTCCGTGTCTAAGAAGCTCAACACTTTTAGGGTATGGAAGCAGTACAAGTTTGAAGAAATTTAAACCAACTCGGGAGAAAACAAGGATAGGAAAGCTATGAAGTTTGCCATTTCGTTTAATCTTATTCAGGAGGCAAATGCAATAACTGATACCAATGAGAAGCTTGCATAAAGCTATCAGAAATATTCATGTGAATGTAACAGGAATCAAGCAGAAACAGTCAGATCCATGATTGGAGAAGAATCAAGATACGCATGCATGAACTAGAAACTGTACAACGTTGGATCAGCTTATACCAATGTTATATACTCAAACTTCTCTTATTTCTCCTTTACCCGACTCTCATGCAACTTGCAATTACAAGATACATGGTACACACTGATTTGTGGTAGGAACACAGGCAATTTGTCACTTCAGGAATAATCGGATACATCAGGGTAGGGTGATTCGAAATGTATGATACTTCTGATACGCTAATCTGGCATGTATGTTTTTTAATAGAAAGTACATATAGGAATTATTGCAGATTAGTTAGTCCAAGTTCTTGTCGCATAACAACTTAATGGCATGATTAATGGCAATCCAGAATGATAGTGTAGTAATTAATAGTAAATCTCCTTCTATGGGGGATTAAAAGAAGTCTACTAATTACTTTTAACTAGAATTACAGGGGTTATTTAATTTAGTTTCCTAGAATTTATTACTTGATACTTCTTTTTCTTTTGTCTTAACATTTTTTTCCCATTAGTTCCTTCCATTGTCTTAGCTTTTATTCTCTATCCTTTTAACTTTTCTCAGTTCCTGTTTCATCCATTCATGACTTTATCCCTGTTTCACCTCTGGAGATGAATTATTTACCATGGATAAACAAAAAACAAAGTCAAGATATTGGGGAGTGGAAGACTGGTGTTTCTGTATGTGTGAATTAGTACATGATATGCAGTGTCGCTGGCGAATCCGGTACATCTGATGCAACCAGATCTAGGACTACCCACTTTAGGAACCATCTCATTGACCTAACACCGTTTACAGTTAGCTAAGAATTATCTCTCGAAGGTAGTTGATTGAGAGAATACAATTGATGACCTCGCCAATGTTTCTTGCTACTGTCTCTACAATCGCCAAAAACAAATTAAATGGAGTATATAAAAAGCTTCACACATTCAGGCTGATGGAGTGTCTGCAGTAGACAAATTGCAAGCATTAAGAAGCATAAGCATAGCTTACAGCTAATTCACAACCTTTCCCTGCAGATCACCTAATGACGAGCAGTTATAGATCACTCACTTGACATTAAGATTCATGTGCAGCTTCAATTCATATCAATTGGAAATCCAGTTGTGGGAATCCAAGGAAGTCAGTGTTTTGGATGCAATTAACCCCCGGTAAAAAAATTATACATTTTGAGCAGCTGCTTGTACCGAATGCAATAGTAAGTCTTTCGGATCAAATATACAAATGGAACCTAACCATACATGTCCTCCAATTATATCTTCCAAATCGTCCACACTAACAATCCACCCTTCTCCCCCAAAGGGAGATTTTAGTAAATAACCAAAAATCACACTTGGGCTAAGAGTCAAGTTGGTTATTTTTCCTACATCGCCCCCTCCAATTTGTAATTATACATGGTTCATAAGAAGGGCAAGAAGCAGATGGTTCACCAGGAAAGTCCAGAGATATGCTCTTGCAGCGTAGTTTGTTGGATTTCAAGATAGAGGAGCATGAAGAAGTTTGGTCATATTGGGAGTTCTGATCTTTGCCAGAACAAACCACCACAAGCATAAACATAGGTGAACCAAATCAATGGTCATAACTCATAAGTCTCCAACATCTTGCATCAACAAAACTTAAAAGTCTTAGCATTGCTTGGAATAATACCCAATTACCATGAAATGGAGTTTTTCAGCACTAACTAAAACTGTACTTTAACATTGACTGCATATCTCAATATATAGAGATCAAACCAGATAATTAAACCAAGTGCATTAATTCAGGGAGCTAAAAAGAATAATCATACCCAGATCTACAAACGAAAACATTCAGTACCCGAAATTGAGAAACGAAGCTTACCCAGGTGAAATTGGTGGCCACATTGAAGCTTAGCCCACGATCGGTCGCCATTGTCGGCAACTGTTTCGAGGCAAATCGAGCAGGAGACTGAACCGAAGGACTTCCTTCCATTTCCAGAATCTCCATCATCACTGCCCAAATCATCATCGCAGTCCAATCCCATGATAATCAACAAAAATCAACCCCCAAATTCAAAACCTTCCTCCGTTCTCGATTCAATCGCTCCTCCACCTCTTCTCTTCACAATTACCCACTTTTACCTCTGAGCTAAATTACAAAATTACAAATACAGAAGCCCAGAAGGACTAGCTAGACAACAAGCTACAGATGAGATTGTGGAAGAGATGATGAGGAGATGACGAAAGGGTTGTAATTATTAAGATCAAAGTTTTTTATTTTATTTGGTCTGAAAGAAACCAATAAATGAAAAGTAAAAAAACCATCTGCTATATTTTCTCTGTCATCTCTCTTTCTATTTCCATTCTTGTTTCTGCTTCTCTGTCTTGGAAGCAGTTGGACTTGGGGAGTTGGATTACTGTTACTCATACTTTACTGAAAACCACATTCTTATCTGCTGAGATGGACGGTTTGGATTTATTATCAAGAATGGAGTAAACGCTCTCAGAAGTCCCAAAGGAATGTTGTTGTTGAATTCTTGCACCTCATCTATTGAAAACACTACACGATGATGGTAAACGAGTCGAGCTGGCTCGCGAGTGGCTCGAGCTCAAGCTTGAACCACATTAAACGAACCGAGCTTCACGAGCCACGAACTCGAGCTCGAGCTCGAGCTGAAATTTTGATTCCAGTTGTATAACGAACCGAGCTCGAACCTTTAAGGTTCGACTCGAGCCAGCTCGCGAGCCAATTCGAGCTAGGAGTATAAAATGAACCGAACCATTCACGAGCTATTTTGAGCTCGAACAGTCGAACCACGTTAAACGAGCCGAGTTTCACGAGCCACGAACCCAAGTAAAAGGATGATTTTGGGATAATTTACAACTTAATCCTTGTTTTTTCCTATTTTAATTAATTAAATACTTAAGTTTTT
>JBBYHH010010398.1:0-16970 GCA_038382905.1 Daphne laureola | reverse complement strand
CAGTCGAGTCAGCTGAGCCCAGACCCTTATCTACCCGATTTCAATAGTTCAGGGTACCATTCTACCCAAAAAATAATCCAGGCCCTGAAGTTCCCGAGTCATTAAAGTTCAGGGTACTAATGTGCATTTTGGCCTTCTCGATATGCTTGATGAAATTCTATTATGAAGCAACCTTTGAATTTGGTAATGGTAGCTCAAAAAGTTGAGCAACATAGCGATTCATTTGAAAATTTATTGTCATCTTTTGAGCATGAGTTGCAACTGACTGGTAGCGGGGGTGGAATTTCTTCAAATCGTACAAGTAGTATCACTAGTTCAAATTCAACTGTAGATTTTGAGCTATCTAATGTCTAATTCAGCATTAGTTACTTCAAACAATTTTGGTTCTAGAAGAGTTGCTCATGGTAGGGGTACTGGCAAGGGCGGTCAAGGTCGAAGAGGTGGAGCTGCTGCTACTCAATGATTTTTGTAGAAGTTGTTTTGTTTAGTATATAGTTGGTGTTAGATCTGGTTCGGTATTGGACAAGTTAGATACATCTAATAAACAATTTGTTAAAAAGATATAGACAAATTCTGAGTTTTTGTGCAATGGCTGCTTCTGCTAGGCAATCATCTGCCATGAGACTCTTATTGCAATCTGACTTGGGACTCTTATTCCATTACCAGGACCGCTATTGATGACTGACTGACTGGTCCAGAGAGCTCAGACTGTAGGTGGTTCGCTTGCTTTACTTTAAAGGAAGGGGTTCTTCGAGGAAAGGTTCGGGACATTTTGAGTTTAGAGGCAGGTTATATATATATATAGATTACTGTGGATATATCATGGTTGTACTTCAGACAGTTAAGATCCCTGGTTCAAACATTTTATATATTGATCATATAATCATCAACAGTCGTTTGAATAATTTTGTATTTGATCATATTATTGTTGACATGTCAAGGCTGTTATTCAGACAGTTAAGATCATTGGTTCAAACATTTTATATCTTGATCATAGAATAATTTTATATCTGGTCATATTACTGTTGACATATCAAGGTTGTTCTTACTAGTTCAGACAAATCACGGTTGTTCTTCAGACATATAGCATCCTTGGTTCATACCCTTTATTTCTTTAGACAATACTAATCGTTCGAGCAAGTTGAATTAGATTTTGTAAACATTAAACGACCCAAATCCTTTAAAATGTTTATACTACCACAGTAGTTAACTGAATGACCAATACTACTTAGGATCTCAATAATGCAGTGTCTGAAGTAAAGTAACCAACTGTCAAGAGTGACATAAAGAAGTAGGGATGACAACAGTTCGGTTTATCCGCGGATGAGACATAACCATGACCACCAACTGCGGGTTTTTTTACATTTACGATTTTGCGGATTTTCTTAAGCAGTTTTTACTTGTCATCCATGACCGCATAATCACAGTTGTTCGCGGTTTGCGGTTTAACCACAGATATTTTCAATACATCTAATTATCACCAAACATAAATTTAACTATCCAATACAACTTAAAATCTTAAATATAATCCTATATCAATTATCAGCACATATAAAATACTTTTCTAGATTTCTTCTGAGAAGCAACATTAAGCATTCTATTCCTCCATGTATGTCCTTGCGTATGTGGCTTCCCAGAAGCATCCATATTTTTTTTATCCAAACTGTCTTCATTAACAGTTCTGAAAAAAAAAATGCCTGGAGTGAACAAACGAGGTGTCAATTATAACATATAGAAGTGTTCTAAAGAAGCTAATTAAGTAGAAGGAAATCAATGAACCGAAACATTCTCCTCTGCCTTTCTCAAAGTGTGTCTATTTTGTTCATACATATTCATATTTTCATATAGTTGCAGACACAATATATTATCACGCAGATCATATTATCTGTTGAAATCAATATTGTGGAAATATTCAATCTCCAATTTCAGACTTATCAATTGTATTGAAGGAGTGATTACCTTTCTAATATAGCAGTCACCTTTTGTATAACCAAATTGTCTTGAATTGCACATTGTTCTTCATTAACAGTGTTTTCTCTGTCAATGGTACAATCTGGACGATTTCTGAAATAACAGTTGATAAAATATTAAAAAATTAACAAGTGTCTGAAGTAAACTAACAAAGTGTTCAAAAAGTAGTTTACTACTCAATCAGCCATATCAATGTTGTGTTTTGGAAGAGCAGTAATGATTGACAATTTCAGACAGTTTCAGCCATTTCAATGTTGTGGTTTAGACACATTGGAACTACAATTCAGACAGTTGCGGACATATCATTATGTGATCGTGAAGATCATATAATGTATTCAAATAAATGTTTGCAACTATTGAATCCCTGATTTCAGACAAATCAATATTCTATTTTAGACATTTTCATAGAACATCTTACAAATGTGCAGACAATAGTTTCAGATCTAAGGGTTTATCATCATTTAGCACTTCACACAAACGGAACAAATATGTCTGACATAGCAAATTTTTAATAATGATAATAAAAAAACAAGAACGACTCTAACAACAAGCAAACGTCAAGTAGCAGTCAATCGTATTCCATTTTTCAGACAAACGAGAAAATACCTTTGATTTTATTGAATGTCTTCAGTTACTGCTGGTTGAGATGAAAATGGTTGAGAATCTGTCTAAGATTCTGGTTGAGGTTGCCGCTGCGATTCTGGCTAAAACTGTGAATCGCTTGAAGCGTACCATTGCAGTCTTCCTACAGTGGAGTCATCGTCGTCCACCATGTCATCGCCGTCGCCGGAATATCGAGCTCGAAATTCTCCTGGTTATTGATTTGGTCGCCGTTTTTGGAAATGTCTGTTGACGCAATGTGGAGTCGAGCTGGGGTTTTGAAAACCTTTGGGTTCCGGGACTTGGGATCGTGTGAAAGAAGGAGTGGGAGCGTGGGAAATGTAGAGGGTTATTTTTGTCTTTTTGACAAAACAGCTAGGCTTCATTTTTTGGTTTATTAATCTGGACCTCCTATTTTACTATATGTAAATACACATAGATAAAAGCTCAGAGAGAATTCAGTGGGGTAGAAAAATGGGGTTGGGAATTTGGACCCTTTTAATCAAGGAGCTGATAAGTGATAACTGACCCATCCCTTTCTCTATTATTGTATCACAACACAACATAACACAATATTGATATTTACTCTAAATATTTGGATATCTGGACACGTAGGGACCACAATTATGTACCAAAAGCACTAAGAATTGAGAAAAAAACTAAAACGCAATGGGAATAAAGAAAATTGTGAGGGCCTATAGGATTGCAGGATTCACGGTCCCCTTTTAGTTATTTAAGATAAGCTGAAACGAACCAGTCGGCTGAAGGACCGAGTACTTTAACTGAAAGCATCAAAATCAAGTACTATGTGGATCTTTGGACGCAAAGGACCATCTGGGTTCTCTGCTTCCTCCACTGCCGAGGATGTTACTCACGGGATCGATGGGACGGGCCTCACAGCCATCGTTACAGGTTCACTCTTCTTTCCTTGATTTTGTTGGTGGTTCTGATTAAATTAGTGATATAAATCGTTCTACCCTATTTCCATTTTGGTTGATTATTATGAATTTTCATGTTGAGGTGGGGCTTGGAGATGAAACCTAACTTAAATGCTCTACTTGTCATGTCTCTATTTGGTGGGATTATTATGAAGTCGATATGAATGCCCCCTACAATTACACAACCTGTTAGGTTTAGGTTGCTTTCGATGATGATGCTTTGTTATCTTTTATACTCCCTCCGTACTAAAAGTCTTGTCACTTTTAGCCGAATAAAAGTGGACTAAAATAAAACAGAAGTATGAAAAGACCATTTCCTTTTGAACAGATTTCTTTTGATATTTTGACTTGTGACAATACATTTGGGAGAGGGGAGTAGTATGAAGAAGATGTGAATCAAAAGAAGGCTTCTCCAAAGGGATGACCCCTTGGCGTCTATCAGGGTCTGTTATCAACTGATTGAAAAATTAATACAATCTTTTCTGGTTCTCAGAAGGGGGGACCCCATAAGCTACCAGTATATCTTTCAGTACTTTGGTTTTAAATGGGCCTTTTTAAGAAAATGAATCTTTTGATTCGTTGTAGCACATGATAGAGTGGGGAATTAAATTAACAAGGCTGTTGACCACTTGACCTGAAACTACTTGAGAAAGAAGCTTAGCAAGGATATTTCAGCATAGTTATGACCCTATTCTTCCAAACTAAGAGAGATAGGTGACTCTCTACTGCCTGTCACTATCTTCTGTTAAGTATGCTCCATAGACTACTTACAAGGTAGTACTTATGGAATCATAACCTGTACATAACATCAAGTTAAGAATGTCATTTTCAATGGTAAATTTAGAATTCAATATAGATTTAAGTAAATTTACTCTTTTAAACCTATGGTTATCCAGTTTTACGGTTAATTGCAAAGAATGTATCATAAATTTGATTAAGTTGGACTTAAGTTATTGGCTTAAGCCAATGGCTATAATCCAACTAAATGGGGCATTAGTTTATTTTCAGGAATTTATATCCAGGTTTTTAACATCACAACTCCCTCCTTTGATTGGTTACTGTTTTTAGAAATTGTGCAATCTATAATCGGTTCGGTCAGATTGCTCTTCCATTGTAACACTTTCGAATGCCTTGCTTTGACATGGAACGGAGAATCCTTTGCCAGAACATATTGTATTTAATCAACTAAGTTTCAGGAGCATCAAGTGGAATCGGTGTGGAGACAACTCGTGTGCTTTCCTTGCGAGGTGTCCATGTTGCCATGGCAGTAAGGAATTTAGAAGCTGGGAGACAAGTAAAGGACTCGATTATCAAAGAAATCCCTGATGCAAAAATTGATGTCATGGAGTTGGATCTTAGCTCTATGGCATCAGTAAGGAAATTTGCATCAGAATACAAGGAATTGCGTCGTCCTCTGAGTCTTCTCATGTAAGGAAAAGAATGTGTTGTGTCCAGTTTATTTAAAGCTTATAAAATGTTTTTTGGATGCTATCTATTTATTTGAATATTGCTCGCTTGTTTTGAGAATATACCTCTTTATTTGGTTAACAGCAACAATGCTGGGGTAATGGCCACACCCTTCACCCTTTCCCAGGACGACATTGAATTGCAATTTGCTACCAACCATATAGGTACGTGAAATATGCCTTGCCCTTCAAACTGCTTAGAGATTTCTGAACCAGAATACGTTTTTCTATTCACCCCAGCTTATGTGAGAAGCTGCTTAACAACTTCCTTATTTCATTGTTGTTGTTTCAAAATCCAAACATTATCTTGTATGACCACAGTTGGTATTTATTAAGTTTTATTGTTAAACCTTGCATGCATAAATAATATTCCCTTTCTTATTTCCCATAATTAATGACAGTTCATAGAAGAACATTCTCTTTTGGAAATAAATAATTAGATGACACTTCTATATTCTCTATCTTCTTCCGATTTTGCCAAAATATTAGAAGGACAAAATAAAAAAGGATTTCTCTCAGTCAAGTTAGGTGAAAGGAGCATTTTTCTCACTGAACTTTTTGGAGGCACAAAGACCTGATTTTCTCACCCATGTTAGATGAAGGTGCAAATATCTCATCTATTGTTTCAAAAGCTGCAATTTGGATACCAACCACGAGAAATGAAGGTAAATTTTGTTAAATCGCATATTTTCGGTGCTGGTAAGGTCGGGAAACAAATTTGCATTTTACTCTAGAATTTTTGTTTGGTTTTGAACACTGCATACTTCTCAATATATCCAAAAAGCTACTTTCTCCTAATAGTCTCCAGCGTTTCTTGCCAGCATGGCCTCCCTCTCCTGCTACCTCCATCTTCGGCCGCTTCATTCCACCAACTCCCTCACTAACCCTTCCACCCCTCTCTAATTGCTGCACAACTCTGAGTTTCCAACACTCAGCTGCTGCATAGTCACCAGCTCCTTCATCAGCCCTTCTCAATGCATCCAGCCACCGCACTTCCCTCCGGCCATTGGCTGGTGCGCAGCCACCAACTCCCTCACCACCAAACCTTCTCTTGCCTTCCTAGCCCTCACATTACCGCCAACTCCTTACCGAACTTTAAGAATTCGTACAAATGATGTACTGGGTGCTTTTGATCAAATTGAAAATCTAAAAGTGGCTAAAACGTAATCTTTGAAAATATATGTTTTTCCACCTCAACACCATGTAGGTATGCCGTGTAGGCACAAGTATTAAATTTGCACTTTTGTTCATATTGGTGAGAAAATTAAGCGTCTGAGAAGATCAATGAGAAAAATGCGCTTTTCACTTGGGTGAGAAAAATTTAGCCGTAGTAGAATTCTCAACTAATCTGCAGCAGAGGGAGTATCTTTTTATAGATATGAGGTGATTGAGTAAGAAATGTCAAAATTCTGAATGTTACTGCTAGCTTCCATGACTGGCTTGGATTTAAACTCTTGAAAGATATGTTACTATTTTGCAGGTCATTTTCTATTAACAGACCTTCTATTGGAAACCATGAAAACAACAGCCAGGGAAAGCAACAAGGAGGGAAGGATTGTGAATTTATCGTCAGAAGGACACCGGTTTTCATATCGAGAAGGAATACGTTTCGATAAAATCAATGACAAAACAAGGTCAAAATATGATTATTTACAACTATCTTTTCTGCTCTTAACTGCTTTTATGATACAGTTTTGTTTAGTTTTCATCAGAGGTATTTGTTGATCTGTTTCCTGTGGGAAATGTTTCTCTATGATTCTGCATTCTCAGCTACAATAGTTGGTCTGCTTATGGACAATCAAAGCTTGCTAATATATTGCATGTGAAAGAGCTGGCACGACAACTAAAGGTAACCTGTTGTGATTAACTGATGAAGACATGCCTATGGTCAATATTTTTAACTCATCTCAAATTTCTTTGTGCGTGTAATGCTTTCATGTAATCTATTAAGAGGAACGGCGAAAGTAAAAATGCAGTTCAGCCAAAGCAACCTCTTTTTGTAGAAAAAGCTCTTATAATCATACTTCAGTTTCATCTGCAATCTAATGGTGTGGTCTTATCCTTGTAGTTGTAATCAGTTTTCATCATGGTTGTTAGAATTTGATTTGACCTTGTTAGAAAGTCGCTTTTTTCTGCGTTACTTCTTTACACTTTACTTCTTTATCTTTACTTAACTGTAATTATTTCATTTAATTATTCTCTAAGTATCGACTGCTGTAGTCATGTAAATAGTTTAGGACTGTAACTCTAGGAGGTTAGATAGAAAAACTAAATTCAGGGATTGTCTTTCTAATCCCTTTTGATCACTACAGAAGGATATTTCTTGTACTTAAACGCTGCATAGTGTCAGATTATTCAAGGAAGATCAATTTCTCGCATGGTATTAGAGCCCTAGGTTTCTGAGAAGTCTTCTCTGGCTCTCATCGCCAGAATTCTGTTGCCTTCGTTGTCAAACCGTAGATTTGGCCTTCATTGCCAATCCTTTCTAGACGTCACCAATGGTTTGAACAAACTAATTCTAGTGCCAGAGTCACCCCCACAACTAAGGTTTTGAAACTTGGGATGAGCACAACTCCGTGATCATGTCCATTTTCACATGAAAAATCACGGAAACTGGACCCATGGGCTGCCATTTTTTGTTATTCTGCAACGCAAAAGGGTTACAAGTGTTATCACCCAGGATAAAAGAAGTTTTGGCTTCGGGTGCAAAAAACCCACTAAACTAGATCGGAAAGTGCAAATTTAACCTCATTCTTTTGAAAGACCTAAATTTACCACTTAACTAAGGCATTGAGGGCAATTTCATGATTGCTCCGTTAACGGTCCTCCGTTAATAAATTTCCTGTAACTATTCTGTAAGTAGACTGTTGTAGTCATGTAAATGGGTTAGGACAGTAACATAGAATTCTTAAAATTCAGGGATTGACTTCTTTACTTAAATGCTGCTTAGCATCAGATTATTCAAGAAGTTCAATTTTTCAGACTTCTGCTAGACAAACTACATCTTGTAGCCAGGTTTTAGCTCATCTTGGAATTGGCTCAAAAAATATGAAATTTTCTATCTGATAGTTTGGAAGCCTGAGAATGAGATTTTGTCATCGCAGGAAGAGGGGGTCGAGATTACAGCAAATGCTGTTCATCCTGGAGCAATCATGACCAATCTTATTCGCCACCATGCCATCATTAATAGTAATGTCTCTTAACCATTGACGCTGTACTGCTTTCAATTTCAAAATTAATATTGTTCATTGTAGTCCTTATAAAGGTGAACAACATTGACAAGTTATGCACCACCATAAAAAATACTCCCTCCGTCCTTTAAAAGTTGCATCATTTGTTTTTCATGTTTCAAAGTTCAATGTTTGACTCAAATATTTACAAAGATAAGTAACGCAAACAAAAAATCCAAAATTTTTTTTTCAGAAAATATATATTGCAAATTATGATATACATAAAAAACATTTAACTTTAGATATCTAAACATGCATCTAAATAAATCATAGATTAAATACTGTAAAACTGCTAAAACAAATGGTGCAACTTTTAAAGGACGGATGGAGTATTGATCATATGTTTGGAAAGTTTCTTCTGTAAATCATTTATCTCATTTATTTGGACTTGGGTTTCGCTGGATAGGTATTGGTCATATGTTTGGGAAATATTTCCTCAAAAGTATACCACAGGTACGTGAGCTATCTATTAACTGCACTTTCTTGCTTTAGTTTGGCTTCATGCTGAGGAAAATGCAAAATCAGTCATATAGGTTTCCCCTTTTAACGTCTCAATTCTAAATGTTATCCTAATGTTTTGTCTCACACCACGTGGGATTGGTTCATTAGCCACATGTAAAAAAGCTAGTTTAGGATTGAAATGAGTTACAATTGTAAACGTGTAGGACTGAAACATTAATACGTGAAACCTATACGACTGATTTTGTATTTTATTGCTACATGCTCCTAAACGTTCAGCCTGATCTGTGGCTTTCGATATTAATGCAGGGAGCTGCAACTACATGCTATGTGGCATTGCATCCACAAGTTAAAGGTGTTGCGGGTGAGTATTTCCTGGATAGTAACATAGCGACTCCAAACAGTAACGCACAGGATTCAGGCCTGGCTAAAAGATTATGGGATTTCAGCCTAAGCTCAACAGCACCGTAGCAGTAAGTGAGCTTGGACGCTGAAGTCTCGAAAAGGTTCTGTTCTTTTAGAGTGAATATTTGATATTTGGAGAGAGAAAAGTTGAAAACGTAGAAACGAAAAAAAGAAAAGAAAAAAAAGAGTGAATTGTGTGATTTAAAAGTGTGAAAGAGTAGAACCCCTGAAGTGTGCAGTAATGCAGGTTAAATGGTTAAGCTTCAGTTTTGCAATTTACCCTGAAGTTACTTTACTTCAAACCTTAAATTTGGCTAACATCAGAATGAATTGCAAAGGTTTTCTGGAGTAATCTGCATTAAAGCATGCTAAATCAACTCTAATCTCAGTCTGTAAGATGGATTTATATACTATGTTGATGTTTCAAGAACTTGTGTGTACTGTGTAAGGTTTTGAGCGGTGAAAGACAAAGTTACATGAAAACAAATTGTTGTCTTTACAAGTGCATCTATACTATGGTGGAGGTTGATAGTCTTTTATGTATTGATGTTTTGGTGGCAATTATGAGAGATAAATGACTGACTATTCGAAGGGTTTTTTAGCGTCAGAATGATACTCTTAACTTTTAAGGTGTGTTCTTTTGATGATTTTTTTTAAAAATCAGTAATGTATGATGGAGTATTTGAAATTGATGTGATGTATAGGGAGGAGAAATTGGAGGGATTGCTATGTAGGAATTTTGATGAAGAAATTGTGAAGAACACACCATTAGTGTTAGAGCCTTGGAGAACCCTTAGTGATCGTACTAAAATAATCTCGAACACTCTTTCAAAATAAATCTTTTAATCGTCACAGCTATGCAAACCACTGAAAATTCACCTTTTTGCGACACAAAATTATCGAAATGTATTTTCTTTTGCATTGTTTCTAGAAGCATTATCCTCATCCGAATCTTCTCTGGGGTCCGTATGTGGCAATTAAAGCAATTTAGAAGGACCACAACACTGAGATCATGCTCATAAATGTGTATATGCTGCACAAGGTGAGTCTGAAAAGAGGACACTCTGGTCTGATTTTGTTTCGGTTATACAAAATTTTGGTGGCCCTGTTTGCGTAGTTGGAGATTTCAACGCTGAGAGGAGAGGCGCGGGTCACAGTTTAATACTACAAGGGAGGCTACTGACTTTAATGCATTCATCAATGGAGGAGCATTAAAAGAAACACAGAGTGTGTTGACAGGAAGTTCACATACATTAATGGGACCGGCAACAAACTTAGATCGAATTCTTTGCTCGGAAACTTTCCTAGACATTTGGCCAGGGTTATTTGTGGTGTCTAGAGGCTGCAATTCTTCAGATCATACTGCCTTGCTACTACTCACTTCGAAGACCAAAGCCTTTCAGATTTTTTGATGCGTGGATGTCAGATGCATCTTTTTCAGAGGTTGTTCTACAGTCATGCTCTGGTGCTCACATATCTGGTCTCCCTGATTTCATCTTAAAAGAAAAACTCAAGCGGCTTAAACAGGATGTCAAGCGTTGGAAAAAAGAAAACATGAATAACTTGGAATCAAAGGTGGAATCTCTGCAATCAAAGGTGGAATCTCTGCAAAATCAAAAAGAGGAGTGGGCTTTCAGAATTGGAAATAGCCTCTCGAATCGAATGTTGCACGAATCTTATGGCAACGGAAAAATTGATTGCGAGTATGAACCAACGAAGGTCAAGGCTAAAATGGACTGCAGAAGGGGATGAAAACTCTCGATTTTTTCATGTTGCTATAAGGAAGAGAGAAAGATCCGACTCGACCAGGGGCCTAATCCTTGACGGAGAATGGTGCGAAGACCCAACAAAAATTATGGAGGCAGCCTACAATCACTTCAAACTATAGTTCTTAGAGTAATGTGCAGCGAGGTCTTCATTCAGAAATGAACGTTTTAAGAAATTATCTTATGCTGAAATTTAGATGCTTGGTCGGCCTATCTCTCGGGAGGAAATTAAAAATGCCGTTTGGGCATGTGGTGGTGGAAAAGCGCCCGGGCCGGATGGTATATCATTCAACTTCATTAAAGAGATTTGGGAGATAATGGGTGAAGACTATATCAATTCAGTACTTCACTTCGAATCTAATGCTCGTATTGGCGCTGGCTGTAACCCTTCTTTCATTACCCTAGTGCCGAAGTGCAAGTCTCCAACAACCCTCAATGATTTCAGACCTATCAGTCTTATAGATTCTCAATATAAAGTCATTTCAAAGGTGTTTTCCGAGAGGTTGAAAAAGGTACTCCCTATAGTGATCAGTGAAGTGCAATCAGGATTTGTGCAAGGAAGGCAGATTATTGATGGGGTTGTGGTAGCAAATGAAGTTGTAAGGAAGGCAAAGGTGGAGCGGAAAAAGTCTTTTATTTTCAAGGTAGACTTTCAAAAAGCTTTTGACAATATAAACTAGGACTTCATTTTCTCGATAATAGAGCAAATGAATTTCAGTGTGAAATGGATTAATTGGATCAGAGCCTGCTTTCAATCTAATACGGTATCGGTACTTGTCAATGGATCTCCGACGAAAGAATTTAAAATGGAAAATGGGCTTTGCCAGTGCGACCCTCTTTCTCCATTTCTTTTCCTTATCATTGCCGAGGCTCTCAACATTATGGTGGAAGAAGCAAAAGCTCCAAGGTTGTTTAAAGGCATTGAAATAAGCAGTACATGCATCCAAGTGTCACACCTACAGTATGTGGATGATGCCATTTTTTTTGGCACTTGGGCTTCTTCAAATCTAGTCAATCTGCTCCGTCTTTTGAAGTGTTTTGCAAGAGTATCTGGGCTGCAAATTAATTTGTCTAAGTGCAGGATTTTCAAAGTTGGTGCTTTAGAATCGGAAATTCAGGAACTTGCTGATTTTGTGGGTTGTGCTACAAGGACTTTTCCTCTCACATATTTGGGACTTCTAGTGGAGGCTGCAATGAATCAAATATCTTCTTGGGCTGTTATGGTTGATAAAGTCAAGTCCGGCCTCTCATCATGGAATCGCAAAAATATTTCCTTTACAGGGAGACTCACTTTACTCAAGCCTGTTTTGGGTGCAGTACCTTTATATTATTTCTCTGTCTATCACGCCCCAGAGGGCGTCATTGCAGCTCTTGAAAGCATCCATCTGAATTTCTTTTCGGGCGGTGCAAAAGATGGCAGAGGTATCCCCTGGATTGCTTGGGATCATGTGTTATCCTCTAAAGCATATGGTGGTCTTGGAATTGGCAGCCTTTGGGCGAAGAATCAGACCCTGCTAGCGAAATGGTGGTGGCGTCTCAAAGTATCACCCACTGCACTCTAGGTACATATAATAAAATTAATTCATGGAGAGCAAGGAAATCTGAGCCATAATGCTAATACCACAGCAGGTGGTACTTGGAATGAAATTGTTAAAGCAGGTATGGAAATTGATGCTGCTAGAATCGATTTCTCTAATTCTTTTTGCAGGAAAGTTGGGGATGGAAATGAGATAAAATTTTGGACAGATGTTTGGCTAGGAAATCTGCCCCTAAAAACTCGCTTTCCGCGGCTAGCTCATCTCGATCTAGACTCTTCTTGTGTAATTGTAGATAGAATAACCCAAAGTAATAATGACTGGAGCTAGAATCTTTCTTGGCACCTCCCGCCTAGAGGTCGTGCAAGTGATGAACTATCAGAGCTACAAACCTTACTACAATCAATTAATCTGAACCTCAGCAGCCCTGATTCATGGTCTTGGAGTTTGAATATGTCTAGTAAATTTACTGTTAGCTCTCTTTCATTGTTGATTGATGACAAGAGGTTGGAGGCTGATATTTCGATGAAAGAGACATCCTGGACAAATTGGGTGCCCCGTAAGGTAAATATCTTGTGCTGGCGTGCGATGTAGGACCGTCTACGTACTAATGTGCAGCTAGCCCGTAGGGGTGTACCATTACCAAATCTGGCCTGCTCAAGATGCACTGCTTCGCTAGAGTTCGTTGCCCATGTGCTGATTAAATGCCATGTTGTTCTTGAAGTGTGGCTGGTTGTCTTCTTGTGATGTGATATGGATATGTTTACTTGCCAGAATATGGAAGAAGTGTTGTCTGAGGAACGTCCACCATCTCTCTCACCAACTCAAGTAAAATGTTGGATTGCGATAAGGAAAATTATTACTTGGATGATTTAGAATGATCGTAATAGCTCCGTCTTTGACAGTAAGCAATCCTCTACCTCCATCATGTTGAATTCGGCTCAATGGCTCTTATTTTTTGGATTTCTAATAGATGAAAGAAATTAAGTGTACTTGGAGTGACTGGATAATTAACTCATTGGCTACCATAAGCTCCTGCGCATAAAAGCTCTAGTTTAACTTGTATATCTCTCTGGCTGCATCTTAATGATGTTGTAAATTGCAAACTCCCGTCTTCTCTTCGAAGATTAGAGTTCTGCTTTTTTTCATCTAATAATATCATTTCTATTACCTTTCAAAAAAAAAAAAAAAAAAGAAGAAGCAGCAATATACCGTACTGTTAATAGTTCATTCATTTTTTTTGTTTTTCTTAATTCTATGCAATTTTTACCAACATAATTATTTTAAGGATGTCTAGGGCTATAATTGAACTTAATGTTCAGGGAATCACTTGGCGGAAGTTCGTTCATGTTCATATATTTAGCTAAATGGACAAACAAACATTGTTCATTGATATTCATGGACAAACATTGTTCATTGATTTTCATATATTTATGTTTTCATTTATGTTTGTCTATTTCTATTTCTGTTTTCTTTAAAGGAATGGAGGGGGTTTTACCTCCGTAAATTTCATTACTGAAATAGCCAAACGGAGCTGAAAATTACTTCCACCATGACCTGCTTAAGATGCTACTGATATTTATGAATTCTTGCATTATGTTGTTCATGACGGCAACAAACACACATCTTCTCACTCGAGCCTTCTGACGTTTGCCCCTACCACTCTAACAAGCCACTACCAAATTCTTGTCCAACGACTAAACAAGTGGCGAATCCAGAATTTAATATTTAAGTGTGTCGAATTTTTTTTCAATAAATATTCAATACTTTCTAAGTCCTATAAAGATTGCAGTTTTTTTTCACTATTTTCAAAGTATTTAATCTATGATTTATTTTTATGAATTTATAGATATGCAAAGTTAAATAATCCATATGTTTATCATAATTTGTAATCTAAATTTTTTAGATATATTTTTAATTTTTTTTTCCCACTATTTATCTTAGTAAATTTTAAGTCAAACACTGCAACTTGAAATATCAAAGTCAAATATAACAATTTTTATGGGACAGGGGGTGTAATACATAATTTTTTTGACAATTTAAAACACATTTGTCTATATAAAGTTCATCAAAAAATTGATCAAAAGAGATATAAGAATAGTAAATAAAAAAAATCAAAAGAATTAATGGATTGATCTATAAATATAATGAACTTTGGACAAAAAGTTTGCCCAACGGACGCTGGGTTCGCTTACATGATCATCCGCCACTGCCATAACTTTGATTCAAGCAGTTTATGTGCGTGCGGATGATTTGACCGACCATGTTCCTGGCAGCCCTAGGCTGCGTCCTGGCTGCCCTAGACCGGGATCCGGCAACCCTAGGCCCCGATCTACGACTTGGTATATTTATTTCTCCGTTTCAGTTTTTTTCGACGGTAGTCAGCAGTAGCAAATAGACTTCATCAACAAAAAAAATCACCACGCTAGCAAAAAGAAACGGCGATGATGAATTGGCACCGGAAACTATAACGACAGTGGTAATATATGGCATTTTTTCAAAGTAATGATAGTTTTAGTCCAATTTTCAAACATTGATGGCAATTTGGGACCTTTTCCCAATGGTAAAAGTAAAGGTTTGTGGAATTGAGGGTTAATATGTAAGTTTTGAAAATGTTGGGGGTAGAATAGATTAATTTAAAAAAATTAGGGTGCATTGTAGTAATTAGTCAAGGGCAAAATCTGTTGATTTTAGGATCTTAATAACATGCTTTTAATGTTAATATGTCATACATGCGTCACTAGCATGTCACATGATATCATGTCATCCATGTGCAAACATATTGCATATAGTAGAAAACTAAGTCATAACATAATGTCTTTTTCAAATCATTCATCATTCATATCTCATATGACATGGATGAAACTATATAATATACTAGAAGATAGGAGGGATAGAATAGTACTTTTCACCAAGAAAACTGCTAAAGGAACTACAATTTCCTTGCTCCAAAACTCCTTGAAGAGGGCGGCCTTGAAATGCTCTCATTGGAGGTAAAACTAGAGAGAAATATCTCTAGTTGTGGTTTCACCCACAAACTCTAAAAGAATGCTTCATATTAAAGCTTGAGAGAGGGAGAAGTAGAGAGGGCAATGCTACCAAGGGATGAAGAGTGAATGGCAAAATGGTCTTGTATTTATAGGCAATGAAGGGTGGCCATTGGCACCCTTAATTGCCGAAATCTCACCACCAAGGGGTAAGGGATGCCTAGGCACCATTTCGGAAATGAAGGCACCCCAAGAAGGCCATCCCTTAAGCCTCCCTTCAATGTCGAAAAGGCATGGTGTCCTTTGCCCAAAGTGTTGCTCCTTTTGGCCAAAACATCATAATGTTTGGATGCAAGGTTGCACCATTTCTTCAAAGGTTGTCACCCTTTCACCAAGAGATACATCTCTTCACCAAAAGGTTCCATACACTATTTTATACAAGGAATAGAGTGACCTTACATAAAGCTAACTCACAAAGCCATTTTCACATCATGAACTCACAATAGCTCAAACTAAGCTCATATTGAGCTTAAACACTCTTCTACTTCACAACTAGCTCACATAAGCTCAAGTTAGCTTCCAAATGCCAACTTGACCTGGAGTTAGGTACTTATAGGTAATATGAGCCAGTTTTAGCTACTTCTAGCTAATATGAGCTAAAGTCCATCTAACTACAACTATTTATAGTTGGAGTGAGCTGACTTTGAGCTAAGTCCAGCTACTTCTAGCTGGAGTGAGCTGACTCTAGCTACTTCTAGCTAGAATGAGCTTGGGTGGAGCTTAGTTTAGCTACTCCCAGCTCCTGTGAGCTGGAGTTAAGCTAATACATGTCTTGTCTAGCTACCATTAGATAAAGTGAGCTTAACTTAATCTATGTCTAGCTACTTCTAGCTAGAGTGAGTTGAAGTTGATCTAATTCCAGCTACTCTGAGCTGGAATGAGCTGAAGTCAAGGTACTACCAACTCCTGTGAGCTGTAGTGAGCTGACTTGAGCTGACTTGAGCTATGTCCATCTAGATTTAGCTGGAGTTGAGCTAAGGTAAGATACTTCTAGCTAACCTAGAGCTAAGGTGAGCTAAGTTCAACTATTTATAGCTAAAGTGAGATACTTCTAGCTAACTTTGAGCTCCCGCTTAGCTTCACAAGCTCAAGTACCATCTCAAAAGTATCTTGGTGCGACAAGATTTCCTACAAACTCCCACTCGCACTAAGATGCTTTCAAGTACAAGCTCCCACTCGAAACAATTATTCTCTCAAACATAATCAAAGCATATCTTAATATATAGATTTGTAAGTGTGACCCCAAGGCAAACACATCAAGTGTCTTTCATTGATGTTGTTAGACTCTCAATGAAAGATTGTCCTCGCTCATATCACTTTAACACTTCAAGTGCACATGTATTCTGTTTGAACTACTTCAAACATACTTGAACTAATCAAGTTCACTTGAAGTTATCAAGTAATGCCTTTTTAGACCTCACACATATGATGTACATTTTTAATCACAATCTGTCTCTTTTTGACATTCATGATTGTATTAAGTATTGAGTACTCATCATAGTTACCCCAAAATCTAACCTTTCATATTGCACTAATGCAGTATGTGAGCTCAA
>JBBYHH010010288.1:0-16976 GCA_038382905.1 Daphne laureola | reverse complement strand
CCCTGAGTGGTATGAAATAAGATCACTGGGGGCCGTCGTGGTGTGTGGGATGGAAAAGGAAAGGAATGGTTATCATGTGAAGATTGAAAAGCGCATTGCATATCATGCATTCATATTTATATAGGTTACCTAAATTGTAGTATATTGCATACTATGCATACTAACATTGTCTTTGCAGGTATCGATTGGTAAAAACCTTTATTCTTACATACACCCTTACTGAGTTCTCTCGGGAACTCACCCCCCTTACATATCTACTTTTCAGGTGCTTCATGTTCTAGGCACGCGGAGTAGACTCCCGCCTGGCCGTATAGTGTTTTTGTACCAGAGGTACAATTTAGATCCGTATGATTATGATTATACATAATGGGACGTGGGTGCAACCGATCAAGAAACGGTTATGTTATGATAAATGAAATATTTACGAAATGGAAAGTATATAGAATGGAAAGGGGTTAAAATGGATAAAGGATTTTCTAGATTTTCTAGATGAGCACTATTTATGTATTTAACTAACGGTTAACTTTTATTCTCTTTTATGTATAGTCCACAGCAGCAGCAGCATGAGGTGTTGATTGTCAGAATCTAGTCGATCTGACCGCTCGTGCATAGTATGTATTCCATTTTGGCAAAGAGGGCTCTATAGTTGTAGAATGCACATTACATGTAGAAATTGGAAAACATGTAGAAGTTGAATGATTGCTGATTTCTGGATATGTTGTATGTAAGATGTAATGCTGAATTCTGCATGCTTTATCTTTATCGGGGAGTACTTGCCTGGTACAGTACGGGCAGTACTCTTTTATGGAGTATCTGTGCTGAGCGGAGCTCATCTAAACTGCTAGTTAAATGCTGGAATTTTTATGGATGCAATTTTTATATAAATGCAGGAATTATGCATTGTTGAAACGCTTTATTGTAGAATGGCAAGCAGGTTTTTGTAGGTGGTAAAGGGGACTAGGTTATGGATATGGCCCACTAAAGGTGGCTCCTCATGAGGTTAAGCGACCATCACCGCACCCCTCCGGCCCGCAACCGCTTCCGTCGGGCTGTGTACAGAGGGGGTGGTGACAGTCCTTGATTTGGGTTGTTCCTTCATATATGACCAATAACTTATTTCACATATCATGAGCACTGTCAGATGAGGATATGAGGTTGTACTGATCAGGATTCATTGCACAATACAAGATGTTGATGGCTTTAGCGTTGAGTGTGCATATATGATCATCTTCTCTGGCATATTAAGTAAACTCCTTAGGAACATCAATTCCTTTAGCGTTATTCTTTTTGGAAATTGGATTTCCAGTGATTATGCATCTCCAGATACCAACATAAATGGATTGGATGTGAATCCTAATCCCGTTCTTCAACTAGTTGAAATTTCTTGCATCAAATAGTGGAGGCCTAGTTATGCCCTATCCTTCATACATAGATGTGCAGGCCAACTGATCTTGTCTTTAAACCTCAAGGTTCTTGAAATGAAAGCTTCTCTAATACCAATTAAAGACCCATATATATCCAAGAGGGGTGAATTGGCTTTAAAACATATTCAAAACTCTTTTAGATTTGAAACCAATACCCTTGAAACCCTCAGATCAACACATTGATAACACTGAGTTGAAAACACTTGCAGCAGCATGGTATCAACGCATTAATGGTTAGCACTGATAAGACCTGTAAGCAGAATGAAGGACATAATTATTTATAGAGATTCGGTCCAAATTACCTACGTCCTCTCCTAAAGACACACTTGAGATTTCCTCCACTATAACTGAGGCCTAACACACAGGACTTATTAAAAGTTTGCCTGACACATAAGACTTCACCAAGACTGCCTGACACACATGACTTTATGCCAATGCCTGACTAATAGGACTTTCACTAGTGTATGACTAACAAGACTTTACAAATGCCTTACTAACATAACTTTATCAATGCCTTCCTGACACACAGGACTTTATGCCAAATTGCCTGACTAACAGGACTTAGAGTGATGACAATAGACTATGATAAATGCATTAATAGAACACACTACCAACCTTCCTCTTCCTAGGGAAGTCCACTTGACCAGTGATGTAGAACTGGTCTAACAACACCAACTAGGGAAGTTGATCTATGTAAGCATATGAGAGTAAGCCTTTTACAATAATAGATGTAGAACAGAAGGCTTCTGTGTAAGATGACTCTCTGTAGTAGGAAACATTGATGATGATGATAGTGATGATGTTCTGGGTGCTTGCAGCTTTGTAAATGTAGACTCGAGAGTGTCTTTGACCTTTATGAATGAGTAGGAGATGAATAGAATGTATAGAGTGATCTTTATGTTGTGTGTGTCTCTTTCTTCTTCCTTCTTCTTCTTCTTCTTCTTCTTCTTTTATAGGCTTCATCTTTCTTGCAAATGGGTAGGAGCGTTCTCTGATCTTCATATAGCTGTTGTGTATGAATTCTTTCTTTTTTGTGCTTTTTGAATGTTGGCTAATTGATTTGTAGCCATTACAGATCTTTGTAATATTCTGTCATCTTCCATCAATGCGTTGATGAAGACATACTTCAACAACTTGATGGATTTTCTTCTTCAATCTTGATTCATTCCGAGAGCTTCAAATTTGTATATCTTCACTCATCATTATAGCTCAGTAGTGGACTCGATGCATTTGTCTTTGATTGCTTCATGGATTGCAAAACTTGAAGCTTGTATATTAAGCATCTGTCCATCAACGCATTGATGTTCACTTCATCACATGCTTTCATGATTTCTTTCTTTTTCTAAGCTGATTGCATCTTTGTCTTCTGATTTCGATATGGTCTGATCAGATAATCATCTGACGGTTTCCGTATCCTTCATCTTTAACACGTATTCTCCAAATTCCTATGAATGTGGCTAAGAAACAAGTCCACATTAATCATGAATTTGGATCAAAATATATGTATACCAAAATATTCAACATGAACCAAATAACAAATGATTTCTTCTACTTTTAAATATTTTGCATTTTAATCCCAACATTTTTTTATCTTCCAAACTAAGAAGTAGTAAGCTTGGTCAAGACACTAAACTTATCAAAACTTTTAAAATTGTATCTCAATGTTTTGGAATCATCAAAACAAGTTGTAGGATGCAACAAAGTCAGCACATGTGATATGAATCTTCAAAGGTTCACAATATGGAGGATCTACCTTGTTGAGAAACTGATAATGTAACGCATGGCCTTCAACACCTCCAAGTTATTTTCGGGTTGGAAATGGATAAGATAATGTCAGGGATGAAGATGGTTCTAGCACCTTTCTACTCTAAGATTGAACAACACTAGAAATAAGGTTTGAAACCACTTTAATAGAATCAAGGGGAGGATGAAAAAGATAGAAGACATGGAGAAAACAAGCTTAGGAGTAGAAAAGCACACAAATTCTTCAATTGTGTTCTGATTTCCAAAGGAGTGACTGTAGGGTGCGCTTAAGCACACTCTAAGTACATAACAAGACCAATTAATTACAACATTTGATACAATCCTAGCAAGGTTAATGCATGAAGATGAAGATGGAGATGCAAGTCATGCAAGTCAACCCTCGGGTGCACATGCAAAGAAAGACAAGGGGAGTGACACCATGCTCCAAACCTCAGGTGCTAAGTGCATTTCACCCCCGGCACCACCACCTTTGGTGCCAAGTGCTAGTACCCGTGGCCCATTGGTGTCACCCTCCTCCAAAGTCATCAATGAAGTCCCTCAAGTTAGATTCAATCCACTCCAAGGCTTGGTCAAAAGCAATAAGAGGAACATCAAGTCTTCGACAACAAGCTAAACATCTTTGGCATGCAATTGGATGAAGATCAAGTAGGATGCATCAAGGAACGAACCATCTCATGGCTCAAGGACCCGGTTGAAGCTCACCTTCAAGACTACTCCACACTTAGCCATTTTAGAGGTTGTTTGGACACCCAAAACCAAATTTCTCCAAACATGGTCGAAGGTGTATTCATTGGATATCATATGGAGAGAGAGAACCAATGCAACTGGTTTTATCCAATTTGGACTTCAAATGAAGGTTAGGAACCCAATTGAGGATTGCAAAAGTGTCACTATCAATAGTGGTCCCCTCCTGAAGAATGAAGCCAAAACACATTAAGATGAAGACTAGGACATCTTGAACAATTCATACCTCTTTTGGCTACAATCCTACCACACTTTAAAGACAATTCAAATGTAATTTCAAATTAGGACACTTATGGTAATGCTTAGTTAGCTAAGTAGTTCAATTAGCTTAGTTAACTAGGGTTACCACCTAAGTAAGGCTGAATTGCTTAAATTAGTTGCTAACCTAGGGCATGTTAGTCTTTTCATCTTAGGATGGTTTATGGAAGGATTCCCTAGAGTATACCTTGCGGCCGAAAAATAATTTTGGACTTAGAACTCAAATTTTAGCAAGATTGAAGAAGCTTTGCTCTCTCTTGTTCATCTAGGGTTCTCCAACTATCCTCCACTATCCAGCCCCTAGGTTCAAATATTTTGGCCTAGGAACTAAATATGTATTGCTCCAATATCCAATTGGAGAGGTGCTAGATCCACCCTATCAATCCCGGCTTCAAAACAAACCCAAGGATGCATCTTGCTACGGTTTTAGCAACATCTATCTCCACCCATCCTTCCTCTTTAGATCCGGGTTGTATGAGCTTCCTATCACCATTTTTCACCATCATCCCCGTTCCCGGCATGGTGGAAGCGTGCGGTGGCAGTGTCGAGGGAATTGAGCGGTGGCGGTGAGGTTGATCGTGACCTTATCTTAGTGTGGCGGACTCGAAAACCTGTCCCTTAAAATTTTTCTCTTAATACATTAACATGCTAATAGTTTAAGGCATTCCGATTATCCCAAAAACTCGTGCTTTGAAACATACGTAGTCATGCAGATAATCATACAATCAACAATATATAGTTGAGCTCCGCTCAATGCCAGATGCACTAGAATGGAGCCCTACCCATCGTGTTGGGCACGCACTACCTGAGTAATGTAACAATATACAAAACTAGTGTAGCAGATCATAAGAGCATATCAAATCTAGACATGCTATCTAACTACATGAGCATATGCATACTACGCCTACAGAGCCAGAGTTTGTCAGAGAGGAATACATACTATGCCTTAGTGATCGGGTTCGTCAAGAACACCGATGATCACTCGATGTACTGCTGCTGTTGTTCAACACACATAAGGAGTTAACCGTTAGTCCATATAATTGGTACTCATCCAGATAATCCAGATAACCCATATCATATAACAATAAATCCCTTGAGGTCACCCACATCCCATAAACATGAATCATATAAAGCAGTTATGTGTACCTTAGTACAAAATCTCAATAAGATCAAACGAAACTATTCCGCAGGTCTCCCGTGAGCTCCTGAAAATATTAATCATAAAGGGGGTGAGTCCTCCTTTGGTACTCAATAAGGGGGCAGGTAAGGGTCGCAGTTTTAAAAACAACCTGCATAAGAGGTTAGGATGAACAGTATGCAATATACTAAACAGTTCATACATCCTAAATAATGACATGGATGATTTGCAAATGCTCATAACCATTCATCGTCCCGTCGGACAGGAAATCGTACCGTAACGACGGCCCTTCGATGGTCTTTGCAGAACCAATCGGAGTCTAATATATAACAGTACGCATGGTACCATTGAGGGGCCTAGGTTCCTCAGAACCCGTCGTCAATCACTAAACTGGTCATAATTTGACCAATTCACAGTAAGGTTTATAAACCTCAGAAGCATATCATTGACCACTTAGTGATCCAGAACTTAACAGTATGGGAGTTGAATGTCCCACTCTTGAAACCTGCACACCATTCACCTTACCATATAACTAGCCTCGGGAGTCACTGGGCCCCACCTTCGACCCGAGTGCTAGCCATTAACTAGCCAATATGTATAGTAAGTATCCCAGTGATGCATATTAAGAAAGATAAACTCGTTACCTAGTAAATCTCTAACTTTAAGCGACAATCCGGCGCAATCCACTTTGCAATAAACATTCGTCAGAATTGTCGGTTGACTTTCCGTCGATGCCCCGCAACACTCGGTATCACTAAACAATTACACATAACCGTTAGGAATTAAATTCCTTCATCCATTGACCGAAGTCCACATACTTACCAAATTTCACAGTTTCGGTCAACTTTACGACCATGAAGAACATTACTAATTTACCCCTTAACTTCAAAGAAGTTCAATATTTCAACATTTATCATTTATTGACACTCAAGTCCCTCATCTTTTTGCAAATGTTTACTTTGGCCCAAATTACATAAAAATGACCAACTTACTAAAAAGTTACCAATTTTCCACTTAACTTCATAACAGTTCAATTCCACTTCATTTACCACCATTTATCAACAAACTCCTTAAACATTTCTCAGATGTGCAATTTGACCCAAAATTACATAAAGTATCCAAAACCACTTAAATGGTATCAAATTCAAACTTAAACTTAAAGAAGCTTTCTCTAAATTTCACACCAAGTCCTCAAACTTTCTCTAAATTTCCAATTTGGCTTAACTTTATATAAAAATGGACAAAAGTGCCCAAATTTCATATTTAACTTTAAATGAGCTTAATTAACCATAATTTGTCACTGATTACTAATAAACACCAAACTTTACCAAAATTTTACATTTTGGTCCCAAACTTTTAAAAAGTGACAAATCTTTTTCAAATCATCCAATTAGCTCATTTTCACCATAATTAATCATTTTTCACCCAAACTCATGATTAATCTCACAAAAACCAAATTTCTTATTATCCTTAACAATGCGGCCTCAACTTAGTTTTTCACAAAAAAATGTTTTTCTTCTCCAAACTTTCACCAAATTTATTAAGTGTTCTTAACATACTCAATACAGAATCTTTTCATGATTTTATCAAGAACATCATATCCTTTTCCATCCTAAACTTTCATCCTCTTCCAAAAAACCAACCTAGAGATTTTCTTCAAACTTTCCGCAAGAACTCAAGGCCTTAAAATCATCATTAAACCATCATAGTTCATCATTTTAACAAAGAACATACAATTTGTTCAACATCCTTTAAATTCAGCCACAACATTAAAATGAACATCCATAACAATTCAAGCTTAACTCCAAGCATTAAATATGTTCATAAATAACCCAACAACATGAATCAATACATACTTTAACTTCAACACCAACTTTGTTCATAATCTTCAAATTCGGCCATAACATGTCTTGGTGTTCCAAGATGATTCAAGCTTAGTTCCAAGTATTAAACATGGTCAAAAACTACCCAAGAACACAAATCAACCTTCACTTTAAACATCCAACATGTTTTGATCAAGAACACTTAAGAACACCAAGAACATAAATTCATAAAATCATCCAAACTTCATGGAATCACGTAGTAAATCTTCATACTACTCCATAACAACCATAAATTCATGTTTACCTCAAGAAAATCTTGAAGAAATGTTGTAGAGATTTTTCCAAAAATCTCTCTTTAAATTCGGCCAACACTAGAAAAAAGAGAAGATGAGCTCAAACACTTTCCATTCTTAGTTTCTCTTTGAAACAACCTTAGAACAAATTCACCTTAAGAAGTTCTTGAAGAAATGAATGAACAATCTTGCCCAAAAATCCCCTTGAAGATTCAGCTAGAAGAGAAAAGAGATGAGATGAGATGTTTTCAAACTTCCAAACTCATTTCCATGGTGAAATACACATGAAAACATCCTTACCTCTTTGATTCTTGAAGCTAGATGAAGGATTGATGGATTTTTCCTCAAGAACACATGAAGAACAAGTGAGAGAAATTATTTTGGTAGAGATAAATGAGATTGGCCGGTTTTGAAATGGGAGGGAGAGAGAAGTAGTTGTTTATTTAGTTAACAAGACAAGATCCTAAAATTATTCCCATGCATTATTTTATTAAGGCTAGTGTTCCCTACCCATTAAACTAATAGCCTACCACACATAATATCTCCCTTTTCCCTCCAAAATCGGCAGCAACACTAATCCCTCATTAGTGGGCATTTTCGTCCACTTTTTTAAAATGACCATTTTTCCCCAAGAACCAAATTTTGGCAAAATCGCCCGGGACTCACGAAACATCTTAAAAGTGTGAAATCCTATTGAATGAACCTCAAATTAATTCCCAGGATATGAGAATCATCATTAAACATGCCTATTACATGTAAAACAGGGTTTTAGAAATATTACAAATCCAACCTCTGGGCAATTCTTATCTAAAAATTCACCATCCGCCCATGGTGACTGTGACATTCTCCCCCTCTTAGGACTCTTGGTCCTCAAAGAGTACCCTTAAACACTGAAACTCATTGGGGTATCTCTTTATCAAATCCTTCTCAGTCTCCCAAGTTGCCTCCTGGTCTGAATGATGTGACCACTGAACTTTAACTAGTGGGATCAACTTGTTACGGAGTTTCCAAGTATTTTATACCAATAAGGCGATCGACACCTCTTGATAAGAAAAATATGTCTCGAACCTCAAACTCTAAGTCGGTGCACCACATGTTCACATATGATGTGGCACGGTCGTTCGCGATCTTCATCCATGCCTGAATTTTATTAATCTTCTTATAATCTCTTCGATCAATTTGAGGTCTAAATCATCACTATCTAATACCTCAGACCATCAATAAGGTGTCATACACCTTCGTCCATATAATACGTCATAAGGTGTCAGTTGCGCTGCAAACATGCCAAATCTGACTCCTCAGCATGATTCCCTAAATCTGCTCCCTTAATTAATCCGGTACACATACCATTGTAACCACTCAGCTGATCAATTCACAGTTAGGTTTGTAAAACCTCGGAAGCACTTAATTGATCAACTCACACTTAGGTTAATCGAACCTCAGAAGCCCATTAACCGTTTCACAATAAGGTTCACAAAGGTGATCTAATGATCACGGAACCTCAGAAGAACATAATCGATTTCACCATCTCCCGCTTTGACGGCATCTCTGGAAACTCCTCGGGAAATACCTGATCCATAACACTCAACTCCATGTTATGCTTGATGACCTCGGTGTCAGGCGGTGCAGTAAGGGGTAAAACCTCTTCGGAAAGAATGATGTGATGCTTGGCACAATCCATCTAAAGATAGTTCTTCACTAACCAATCAATGCCAAGGATCACATCATAACTAGGTGTATTTAACACCAACAAATTAAGCAGTATCCGATGCGTGCCGACATTCAATAGGCACCCTTGTCCCATCTCGTTCGTAAACAATTATTGACTCCCGGCTGTACGGACTAGAAATATATCGGGCAAATAACTAATAACTAATTTCAGAGCTAAGGCACATTTCTGTGCTATCATAGAAATAAGTGTACTAGTATCAAAAAGTGCAAGAATAGAAACATCATTGGAAATAACATACCTGCCAGTGCTCCCTACTGCGCGGTCTTACCCCGCTCAATCTGGAATACCCGTCGTGGATGGGCCTGTTGAAACCTCAGACCGCCCTGAGGTACTCCACACTCCTGGAACACCTTGTGTTGAGCCCTTGGCTAGAAATATGGTTGTCCTCTAATGTTCTGCCCTAGTTTCTACAGGCAGTCTCTCACCCAATTCTCCGTAGAAGCGTACCTAAAGCATCTACCCGTCTGTAAGTAACATGTCTGACCGGCGTGTCTTTGGTCAGAAAATTGGCAATACCATGTGGCCCCTACTGTACCCTTGCCCTTATTATTAGGGCCTACCTCCTGCTCGGTCCCTACTGTCCAGTACTCCTCCCGCTGCTTTGGGGTTGGGAAGATACAACTCGGTTGTCTATCTCTTCCATCTCAATGAGGAGTGCCTTCTGCAATGCATCGTGGTAAGACGTGATACTGAATGGCACTATGAACCTCCTGATCTTAGCTCGGAGGCCTTAGATGAACCTTTTCATCTTCTCACTCTCCATCCCATCATACTGGGGAACATACCGTACAAGCCTATCAAACTCATGCTCATAATCCATGACGTTCATGCTCTCCTGGCTGAGCTGGTCAAACTCTGTCTGTCTGCAGTTCCTGACCGCATATCTGACCCATCTCTCCAGTAGTAGGCGGGGAAAACTCATCCCACCTCATGCAAGGGTCCCGGCATCCTTGCTATGCATACAATCCTGTCCTTGTCCCGATCACCCCTTTCCACCAAATATACGCTCTATCACATAGGTTGAAGGCGACCAACAAGACCATCTCCTCTGATGAGAGGCCCAGTGTCACCAGAAGACGCTCTATATCACTGCGCCAAGACTCAGCTGCCTCTGGCCCACTCCTACTGGTAAGTATAGGGGGACTAAGACACTGGAAGCACTCCATCATCATAACTCCATCCAGAGCTACGATGCGCTCAACCCGGGGCCTCGGGGCCCACCGGGTACACTCTGAATCATTATCATCCTGATCCTAGTGACAACATCCATATGATCGATCTTCATCAACTCTATGACGGTCGTGCACGAAGTGGTCCAACCTCTCCTATGATCTCACCATCCGTGCATAAAGGGGAATCCTGCGCTCAAGCTGCGCCTCAGGGATCAGATCTCTATAATAATTTTGGGAGCTGGTGACGGTAGTGGTAGTGGCGGTACTGGTGTCAGGATCTACCATCTCAGTGGTCGTATCATCTAAATGATTACAATCACTCTCCTCCACTCCCTCTGTCCAGACCCTATTCAGGGTTGAATGAATCTCTCCCAAAAGCTGCAGCAGGTTCGTCTGAACCCGTGGCTGTGGAGGAGGTATTGGTTGGGCTGGCTGCCTTGGGTTCTATTATCATCTCCTTCCTATATTCATGGAAGGGGTGGGATCTAAGTCCCCTACCTCTGGGTGGAAAACCTTGACAAATTATAGTTGTTCATAAAATCGGATCTAGAGAGGAGAAGGGATGGTGGTAGAATTGCCCTCAAACCCTAGCTTGGATGGGCTAGAACTTTGAGTTTTGATGCCGGGATTGAATGGTGCGGACCTAGCACCTTCCCACTCGAATGGAGGGACAATGCAGGTGTTGATCTTGAGCCAATTCGCATGAACTCAAGGGTTGCAGTGGTGGAATAGCAAGGAGAACCCTAGGATAGAACAAGAGAGGACTTGCCTTTAATCTTGTTTTGATAAAATAAGTTCTAATTCAAAATAGTGTTTGGAGGCTCCCATATAACCTACGGAGACTCGCACAATCCGGCGAAGCAACCCTAAAATGAGCAAAGACTAAGTTACCCTAGGTTTAGCAACTAACTAAAACAATTCATCCATCATTAGGTGCTAACCCTACTTAACTAGGCTAATTAAGAGTGTTTAGCTAGTTAACTATTACTAGAAATGTCTTAATAAGTAATTACATTTGAAATGAAGTGAAAGTGTCATGGAAGACTTTCTTGAAGAGGAATGGGCTGTTAGGATGAGTCTTGATCACTCCATAATTCATTTTGGCCGGATTTGGCTTCCTTGAGCTGGGGGGAACCATTGTTGAAAGTGACACTTTGCTGATCTTCAAATGAATGCACAAGCTTCATTTAGTGTCCAAATATATTTAAACAAAGTGCATTAGGTCCCTCTCTTCAAGATATATCAAATGAGTACAACTTAGGCCATGTTTGGAGTACTTTGAATTTCAGAATCCAAAAAGCTCTTAAAATGGCTAAGTGTAGAGTGGTTGTTGGTGAAGTGTAGCTTGGACGGATCTTCAAGGTATGACATGGTGCCTTCCTTGATGCATCCTTCGTAGTAATCATCCAACTGCATTCCTAGGATGTCTAGCTTGAGTCCCACGACCTCATGTTCCTCTTGTTGCTCTTGCTTGTTGGTCAAGGTAGACATGAAAAGGCTAAGGCATTCTTGTGCTTTCTTTGCACTAGACCTTGTCATAGGTCCTCCCAATGCTTGTAGTGGATGAATCCTGGCTTGGTGAGCTTCATTGCTGCCCTTGGTGGAAGGTTGGGGCATTGGGCTGAGGGTACTAGGAGTAGGCACCAAAGGGGTAGGCATCGGGTGAGAAAGGGTGCTAGCGCCCGGGGCATGGTGCCAAGTGCTACCTTCCTTTGCTCCTTATCCATCTTCATGCCTTGAACTTGGTAGGATCACATCAAGGAGCTATGTACCTTGGGTACGAAAAATCACAAAATGACCAAGCAGAGCTACTCTGCAGGTCCTGAACCAGAAGCTCCTGAAAAATATGAGTATAATGGAGGGTGAGTCCTCGAAAGGTACTCAGTAAGGGTTAGCTAAGAATCACGGTTTTTCTTTGAAAACCACCTGCACAAAAGGTTAGCGTGCAATGTACTAACAGATATACAACCTAAATATATCATGGAGAATGATATGCAAATGTCGTGATATGCAATACAGAAGTCCCATCGGACTATCCCGAACATCCCGAGCAGACATAGGTAGAAACAAAACTGGATCAGAGTTGTACCATAATCCAGACAGAACAGAACAGAATGACAACCCCCGGCAGTTTCTAAAGCCTGCACGCACAGTCGGGGTCAGAATGTATGGTACCAGCGATGGGTGTACATCCCCCGAAGCTGTCGTGTGGTCAACCATTGACCCATAACCTCAGAATCATAGATCAGAACAATCCTTGATCGTAGAATATCTCAATCGTAAGATCGGTTCTCCCAAGCTCGAAAACCTGCATGCCGTTAACCTTACCATGTAAGTAGCCCTGGGGGTCACCGGGCCCCACCTTCATCCCGGCAACTAGTCGTTAACTAACCTAATATGGATAAAGGTAACCCATAACGCATATTAAGAAAGTTAAACCCCTTACCTAATGACGTACAATCCTTTACGCGAGAACCCGAGTGATAACGTCCGATGAAGTTCCGATTGAACTCCTGCGACAATAACAGAATATGTAACGATTTGACTTAGTCAATCTTGTCACATTTTCACTAATGGTCAACCAAGCTAAAAGTGGTCAAACCAATTTGAAATTTTACTTAATTACCACTTAAGCATCAATTAAACATCATTCCTTATTAATTATCAACAAAGTCCGTGAACTTTACCAAAATATTCAATTTTGGCCTAAATTCTCATAAAGTGACAAAAACATCTAAAGTGTTGCCAATTTGTTTCTTAACTTCACAGAAGTCCAATTTCACTCCGTTTATCCTTAATTACCCACCAAGACCTTAATCTTTTACCAAACGTTCAATTTGGCCCAGAATTCACTTAAAGTGTCGAAAACACTTAAAGTGTTACAAATTCTTTACTTGACTTTACCAAAGTCCAATTCCAATCCAATTTTCACTATTTCCAAACAAACTCCTTAAACTTTTCCAGAAAGTGCAATTTAGCCCAAATTTTCATAAAGTGGCCAAATTTACCAAAATGCTCCTAGATCCACACTTAGCTTTTCTAAAGCTAAGTTTCACTTTACTTTTCACTTTTTACCAATTATTCTCAAATCTTTTCCAAACTTTGCATTTTGATCCAAAATTTAACAAAGTGGCCAAAAGTTCCCAATTTCACATTAAATCTTCAAATGAGCTTAATTATACTTTATTTATCACTAATTACCAACTAACACTAAACTTTACCAAACTTTACACTTCGGTCCCAAAGTTTCCAAAAGTGATAAAATGACCCTTAATCTTTAAATTAGCTCATTTTCACCTAATTTCAACATTTATCAACAAAACACCAAATCTTTCCAAAACTTTCCCAAACTTTCGGCCAACTTAAAAAATGACACTAGAAGTTTTCTTCAACTTTTCAACCAACATTTTTAGGTGTTCTAAACTTCATTAATCTATCATTAATCCACAATTTCATCAAAGAACACCAACCTCATTTTTCATCCAATAATCCGGCCAAAGTAGAGAATCATCATCCATGATGATTCAAGCTTAACTTCATGCATTAAACATGTTCGTAAACAACCCAAAAACACATATTAACACATACCTTAACTTGAATCCAAACCTTGTTCAAATTCTTCAAAAATTGACTAAGGCATAACATGATCTTCCAAGATGATTCAAGCTTAGTTTCAAGTATTAAACAAGCTCCTAAGCCACCCAAGAACACAAATAAACCATTACTTCAAACATCCAACATACTTTGTTCATGAACACCAAGAACACCAGCTTCAAAATCATGAAAAAAGTGAAAATAATTTAAGATAACCTTAAATATAAGCTTACCTTAAGCTAATAATCAAGAAATTGTTGTAGAAACTTGCCCAAAATCTCTATTGAATTTTCGGCCTCTACAAGAAAAGAGGAGAATGAAGTTTCCATACCATCTCATCTTAATATCTTCATGAAATAATCATGAAAACATACTTACTTCTTTAAATCTTGAACTTTGGATGATGATTTGATGAAGAATATATGTACAACTTCAAGAACACATGAAGAACACTATGAATGTGGAGAGAGAAGGGAGGGTCGACCATGGGTAAGAGAGAGAAGAAGAATTTTTGTTAAATGTTTTCCTTATTCGTTTTCTTTACCAATTTAATTATTTTTCTTCTCTTTCTTTCTAATTATCAAGACCAAAATATCCAATATTATCCTCTTTCATCTTCATCCTCCATCCTTAGATTAGATTCTTATCCTCTCTTAAGCCATAAGATCATGACACTTGTATTCCACTTTCTTCTTTCTTACATAATGTATTTTCTTAATTCATATCATAAACCATAATGTATTATATCATCATCTCCCGCTTACTAATGCCGCCCCAACTTAACCAAATTACCAAAATACCCTTTTCCATCCAATTTTTTAAAAATGAGCATTTTGCCCATCGAGCCCAATTTTGACAAAATGGCCAGGAATTCACATACCAACTTAAAAATGTAAAATCTCGCAGAAATAAACTTCCAATAAATTCCCAGGACTTGGGAATCATTAGAAAATGTGTCCCGCATGTCTGAAATAGAGTCCTAGCTATAGCAGAATCTGACCCTCGAGAAATCCTTCTCAGAAAATCATCATCCGCCCGAGGTGACTGTAACATTCTCCCCTCCTTAGGACTTTTGGTCCTCCAAGAGTATCCTCAACGTCAGAACCATTTCTGAACATCCTTACAGAAATTTAACCCGTAAATTATGTAGAATGAAACAATTCCTGAGTCATCTTGTGAGGAATTGACCGTTAACAGAAACTTTGGACAAATCCTTATCACAGAAAACTACTGATATCTCATTGTTATGAAGTTCGATATCAGACAACTTAACCTAACAGCGAAACCACATCGTTACTAGCATGGGTCATATCTCTAACGGGTTCCAAACCCGAACTGTCGTCAAAACAATCGATCGATATGTTATAGAACAGAACATAACATATCAGAACAGAACGGAGAAGAACAGAACAAAGCATCTGATTACTATGGTGTAGAACAGAACACCTACAGGTTGTTTCACAAAATAGATGTCAGATATCAGATCTAAAATCACAGACAATCATAACGTAGCCACAGAGTAACTATGGGTCACATATACCATCAGAAGGTAATACTGAATCATGCCATACGATATGGATCACTACCAGATAGAATGGAGTTCAAAACTCCCATACGATCTCACAAGGTGAAGTAAATCTTAAGATACTACGTATCTTCAGACTCTGAATTTAGGATTATCAGAATACTAACAATCTCAAACTTATCTTGTAAGGTGTTATATGTACGTACCAATATCAGCAACATCGGTCACCTCAACAATTTCTAACATTCACTTATACGTGCAGAACATCACCAAACTGACGTATTCGATACCTAGAATGTGAACTCCAAAATTGCCTTTGTTGGCACACAATTGGTGTAGAAACCTTACTTACCGAAAAATCATTGACATATAGAATGTCAATTCCCCAACTTTCTTTGAACCAATGGAGCATCGTGCCGGTCCTACAACAGATTTGAATATCAAAATTCAGAACACCTTGTTGGTGATTCATGGAATGGAATTGGTATAGAACGTATTATTAGGAAAATCTGCCACAAGACAGAACTCTGGGATGTAGTGTCATAACTTGATCCTGAATCAAAACACTTGTGTGAGTCGACTCTATACAGAACAAAGTTGAAGTGACATACCTCGAGATCCTTTCCCCGATAGCAGCCAACAACTCTCAGAAGAAGAACTCTTATCCTTCCGCGCTAATTTATCCTAACTTGATCACAAACAACTTATTCCTTCTCAAGGCAAGTTGGGAAGTTGTACTCCCCAACTACGTACTCTGAAATGCAAACTCGTGAATTCAGAACAGGAGGGTGGTAGACAAACCAACCCTATAACCTTCAGTTCTCTGGGTGTTGAAATCTTTACCAGGAAGTAACCTCATTTCCCATTTCACGAGTAAGTCACTCCTTCATAAATGTAATTTGTCAGTAAACTCTAAAACAGGGTCCAAGACCCTGATCCTCGAATCTCTAAACGTTCTTCACTCATGAAAATTTTACGACTATCACAAAGTAGACGAGGTCGGAATGGAAGTAAATCTGTGTCGAAGTGACTAATGCTAATTTACCTACCAGACTGAAGTAAGTGACTAGTAGGAAAACCCTGAAATTTGGTACACCCAGTGTACCCACAGATACCAAATCACTAAACTAAGAACTAACATACTATGTTATCCTGACGGTGATATCTTCTACAGAGTAATTTTCTCACTAGACTGATATGCTCGAACCACCATCTATTTCTGGCGAGAGTGGTTGTTACCACCACCCCCGTCAACGCACGGCGCGGCGGGAAGCGTACGCTGGGGGCGATGGGGCGGTGGTAACCTGTGAAGCCAAACCTTGTAAAATGTAGCTACTAATGGGTAATTTCCATACAAGTCCTTGCAAAAACTGCAACACAAAACAATAACCGAGCTTACAATAACCGAGCTTCGCTCGGACCAGATATCCAAAAGGAAGGCTGCCTCAGGCAAGCACATCCGAAACATAACCATAAACAGAAACATCTCAACCATAACATCCAAACAAA
>JBBYHH010010178.1:0-16979 GCA_038382905.1 Daphne laureola | reverse complement strand
GATTCATGTATTCATCACATGAATGAGTGGATATACTTGATTCACCCATCCATTCTTACCTTTCAAGCTAGGCCGAGACCTTGACATACTTGTGAATTATGTGGACTTGGTTGAAAACTAAGTGAGTAAGGAGAATAAGTTTTGAGAGATTAATTGAGGTGAAAAGTATAAGTCAAAGTGCTTAAGGCATACTTGTGACTTGCTGGGCATTCAAAGGGAGTTCACTCTTCCTTAGACATGTGTATCTGAAAAGAAGAATCGAACTCTAATGGCCATGGTGCAATCCTTTGACGGCAAAAGGTCATTTTGGTTATCACTTTTGTAGTGATGTGCTACTAAGTGTACTTCATGTACCAAATAGAGAGCCCACAAGATGTAAACTCTTATCCATATGAGTTATGGAGGAAGAAAGCATATAACCTAAATCATCTAATCCCTTTTTGGGGTTGCTAAGCTCATATTTACAAAATAAACAATCTTTAAGAAAGATGGATTTAAAAGGGAGGATAAGTCTTATCCTCAGATTTTGTTAAGCAACTAGATATGGTTATGTGTATTTGATATAAGTCACAAGTAAATGGATGTCATTAATGAAAATGAAATACCAAATTTGTAAAGAAAAAGTCCCCAAATATGGTAAATGTGATGATTTGGGCTCATAATGTCCAATCCTTGACAAGGATCAACCAAGTGTCAGAAAGACACTAGTTGCAGCATCTACTCTAGAGGGAGTACCTCAACTAAAATAGAGTTGTGACTATTGTGGAAGAAGTTCCAGTTGCTATGGAGAAACATGAGCAAGATCTAAAAGTTAATGAACTTGTTCAAGAGGGAGTTGAGGATGTTCAAGAGCAATAAAAATTAAACCTCAAGTGATGGAACATAAGTTCCTTCCATCTTGGTCTCATTGAAGAAGTTCAATGAGATGATCGAGAACACCATAGGAATGGTGTGTCTTGGATAATGAGGATAACATTTTGTTCTTGAACAAAATGAAATATAGCTATTGAAGGTGTATTAAGGATGAAATGACTAAACAAATGAGATGCATTTGATGCATCCAAATATGTTGTGGAAGCCAACTTATTATATTTTTCTCCTAGCTAAAAGGCAATTGAGGACAAGTGTGTTCTCAAGATTCACTACTTGCCATAGTGGTAAATTTAGACCTATATTACATCAAAGGATGTAATGGTTCCTTTTCTCAAAACTGTTTTGAGAAAGGTGATATACATGGGACAACTAGAGAAGTTTGTCTATAAAATATCAACAAGACAAAGTAAGTAGACTGAAGATGTCTACATGAGCTTCTATGCACTTGTGCTTGAAGTCTCACTATACAATCACAAGTTATGAATTAGTGATGATGTATAAAGACCATCATGTATATAAATGTTCCATCTGGTCCATACTATAGTATTCATTCTATTTGTAGATGGAGTACTAAAAGCAAGTAGTAGGCTTGATTTGTTAATAATCATCAAAGGATGGCTATAATCCACCTTATGCCGGAGAATCTTTTGTAACTCTGCTCATTGATGAAGGAAAGATTTACATGTTGCCCATCTTCAGTGTAGAGGATTCATTCCTCCATGTAGTGTTGGTAAACCCAATGGTTTACCCATGTCCATCCATCTTTGTACAACGTCTCTACTGGGACGAGACTGGCACATCTTCTCTGGAAGAAGTGTAGTTCGGCCTCTGGGTCTAGTTGTATTTCTAGGATTCTCCTGAAGCCTCATCGAAATTGGTGGGGTAGTATCCTTTGTAATTCATGTTGGACCCTACTGGTCTATCAGTAATCTCGGATCTAATCCTCCTGGGTTGGTACGGGGGGCGCTGCGCTTCTTCGTCCCTCCGTGACTGTCAGTTTTTGTTCGAGGACTGTGCGACTAATCTTCTACGTAAGTGCTTTTATCCTGAATTTTCTTTTTCTCCTCTTCGAAGATCTTTCTGGGATCTTTATGGAAGTAGATAAGAACTTTCTTTGACACCTTTTTGGGATTTGGTTCTCCAAGTGAGACCTTCTCGAGTTTCTTGGAGAGATCCGCTAACGAGTCTTCCATGTTGCTGAATTCTGATGTATCGGGGCCTTTTCCTTTATGTGGTCTTAGGATGTATGTGCAGAGTTGTGTGATTTCTTCCTTTCAATCTTCGATCCGTTCAACCGTCTGTACTAACAAGTGGATGATGGTATTTTTTTTCATGATGAGGGTAGCCTGAAGTTGGTTGGCTGTGTTGTGATCAGCAGGTCCGGTAAAACCAATAGCTGGCCTTTCAAGACTGTCCGTTGCTTGAATAACGTCTTTGTATGTGGGGGACTCTGAGGTTCTAGCCCAGTTACTCATAAAAGTAGTTAATAAATTAATAATCTAATAAAACACCTTACTTCCTGGTTACCTTAGCTCATGTAACAAAGTTCCTTCTTCTCAGGCCTTGCCTATGCTTGAAGGCTTGTGTTACCCTTTTGCTTTAATATCCAGAGAGTAAATTGTCTGAATTAGACTATTAAGTGATTAAGGATGGGTAGTGTGAGTACCTGGTATGGTGCTGGAATTGAAGCTGGACGAGAGATGGACATTTGAACAAATAGAACTTGAATAAGCAGACTTCTTGATTATTTCACAACGTGAGGAAAGTACAAGAGTTTTCAGAGAGAGAAGTAAAACTTCAGGTGTTTCCTGCTTGTCTTGCAACTCAGACTTAGTACTCCATTTATACTAAAGGAAGGAATCTTTCCTGTAGGTAGCCGAGTGTTCATTGGACCCCATCAATGCTAGCATTTACAAAAGGATATTCCTTCCTGATAAGGTTGGTATAAAATGACAGGGTACCAGCCTGTAAAGTGAGCCAACAAAACAACGTGGGCGGCTCCATCCCAGTTAAAGTGACTTTATTAAAGTAGCTTTAACAAAAGCTACTTTTACAAAAGCATAAGCAGCCAAAAAATTTAAACATGTGGCCATCAGTGGATGCTGACCCTTAGCTTTTCCATCTCATCACAGATGCACTGACATTTTCTATCATCATTTATGATGATGTAGAGCCAGTCTGCGCAGTGGTCATCTCAAGTGGTTCTCCTAAGGCAGAATTAGGTTTAGAGGCCCAAACATTCTCGCATGGCCTGTAGTACAATAAAGGCATGATGGGCCTGCTCCTGTATAACCTCATGAACTCTTGCAGAGAGCCACACATCTTTCTCTGTTGCAATTGGGCTACGGTTGCAGGCATAGAGTAGTTTAGCGTACTCTTGGGCCGCAGCGGAAGATATTTTTGTTGGAAGATCGCTACCAAGGCAGCAAGGAAGAACAAGACAGGGCCTATCAGGACCTAGAACAGCTCTTGTGCAAAAACATGAAGGACCTGTTCAGTTACATGAATGATTTCAAGATCCTAGCAGCAAACACGGGATGCATGTACATATCCCTAGAACTTTAAGAGAAGTTCTTTCAAAAAATGCCCCCTTTGATAGGCAAGGAGCTTGAACATGCCTTTTTGGAGAAACATCCAGGATGCATCATCAGTGTAATTCCCAGGATTCACTTGTCCTATCAATATTTGGTGAAACTATGCAAAAAGGCTGCACTCCAACGAGGACTAAAGGACCTCACATTCTACAGCAAGATTCCTATACCCAGATATTACAACTCCCCAAGAAAGAAGTATAGATTAAGGAAGGCCAGAACATAAAATAGGAAACCACAAGACTCACATGTCCGAGTTTTTTGAAAAAGACATCGCTATAGTGCCAGGAAGTGCAAGTGCTACATTTGTGGCGACGAAGGGCACTTCGCTAGGGATTGAAGAAAGAAGACGGGAAACATAGTAAGGAAAGCTGTCCTAGACAACCTAGTGTTGCCTGAGGAATGAGATGTGGTCTCAGTGGATCTGGATGACTCTGACAGTGACGCAATTTTTAGCATCTCTGAAGGAGAAGTGGGTGTAACTAGCATGAATGTGAGAACTATAATGGAAGAACTCCCATTTGAGGAAATGAAGCATGAGCTGGACTACCCCAAGCTCAGGAAAATAGAGGAAAAAGCACTAGGTAACTAGTCGGACTCATCAATTACCTACCGAATTCCCCATAAGTCCGCTATGGGACCAGCTCAGTACCCGCCAGCCTCCTTAGCACCTTCTATATCAGGGATGCGACCACCTTTGGTCCTAGAACAGATACGATCTAGGACCGGCGGACTTAGAGGAGGAAGGAATGATGAGGAATGAATTCTCCCTCTAGCTCAGCAAGTATCAGGAGCAATGTTGATACTCCCGGAGGACATTGGATTATATGCAGATGTAATCTCTCAATGCGATTCAATCACCATTAACCTCCTGAATGAGAAGGGTTTGACAGAAAATGAACCCAAGTTACAATTCATGGAGAACCTACTCGGTGAAATTGAGAAAAAGACTTGGATTCAGTGTAGAATAACCTTCCCAGTGGAATATGAAAATCTGGTCGGGATTGCTGATGATCCCCAGAACATCACCTCCAAAGTCTGGAAGATATTTCTTTTGGAAGATCCCTACTAAGGCAGCACGGAAGAACAAGACAGGGCCTATCAAGATCTAGAACAGCTCTCGTACGAAAACATGAAGAACCTGTTCAGTTACATGAATGATTTCAAGATCCTAGCAACAAAGACGGGATGCATCTACATGTCCCCAAAACTTTCTGAGAAGTTCTTTCAAAAAATGCCCCCTCTGATAGGAAAAGAGCTTGAACATGCCTTTTTGGAGAAACATCCAGGATGCACCACCGGTGTAATTCCCAGGATTCACTTCTCCTATCAATATTTGGCGGAACAATCCAAAAATGATGCACTCAAATGAGGACTAAAGCACCTCGCTTTCTGCAGCAAGATTCCTATAACCGGATATTACAACTCCCCAAGAAAGAAGTACGGGTTAAGAAAGGCAAGAACGTACAAGGGGAAACCACATGACTCACACATCCAAGTTTTCTAAAAAAGACATCCCGATAGAGCCAGGAAGTGCAAGTGCTACATTTTTGGAGACGAAGGGCACTTTGCTAGGGATCGTAGAAAGAAGTCAGGAAACATAGCAAGGAAAGATGTCCTAGACAACCTGGAGTTGCCTGAGGATTGGGATGTGGTCTCAGTAGATCTGGATGGCTATGATAGTGATGTAATTTTTCGCATCTCTGAAGGAGAAGTGGGTACAACCAGCATGAACATGAGAACTCTAATGGAAGAACTCCCATTCGAGGAAATGAAGCATGAGCTGGACTACCCCAAGCTCAGGAAAATGGAGGAAAAAACACTAGCCAACTCATCAGACTCATCGATTACCACCAGATTCCCTACGACTCTGCCATGGGACCAGCTCAGTACCCGCCAGCCTCCTCAGTACCTTCTATGTCAGGGACGTGACCACTTTTGGTCCTAGAATAGATATGAGCTAGGACCGAGGGACTTAGAGGAGGAAGGAATGATGAGCAATGGTTGCTCCCTCCAGCTCAGCAAGTATCAAGAGCAATGTTGGTACTCCCAGAGGATATTTTATTATATGCAGATGTAATCTCTCGATGGGAGTCAATCACCATTAACCTCCTGAATGAGAACGGTTTGACAGACAATGAACCCAAGTTATGATTCGTGGAGAAACTACTCGGCGAAACTGAGAAAAAGACTTGGATTCAGTGTATAATGGCCTTCCTAGTGGAATATGAAAATCTGATCGGGATTGCTGATGATCCCCAGAACATCACCTCCAAATTATGGAAGATATTTCTGTTGGAAGATCCCTACCAAGGCAGCACGGAAGAACAAGATAGGGCCTATCAGGATATAGAACGGCTCCTGTGCGAAAACATGAAGGACCTGTTCAGTTACATGAATGATTTCAAGATCCTAGCAACAAATACAGGACGCATCTACATGTCCCCAAAACTTTCTGAGAAGTTCTTTCAAAGAATGCCCCCTCTGATAGGCAAAGAGCTTGAACATGCCTTTTTGGAGAAACCTATAGGATGCACCATCGGTGTAATTCCTAGGATTCACTTCTCATATCAATATTTGGCGGAACAATCCAAAAATGCTGCACTCCAATGAGGACTAAAGGACATCACTTTCTGCAGCAAGATTCCTATACCTGGATATTACAACTACCCAAGAAAGAAGTATGGGTTAAGAAAGGCAAGAATGTACAAGGGGAAACCACATGACTCACACGTCCAAGTTTTCTGAAAAAGACATCCCGATAGAGCCAGGAAGTGCAAGTGCTACATTTGTGGTGACGAAGGGCGCTTCGCTAGGGATCACAGAAAGAAGATGGGAAACATAGCAAGGAAAGCTGTCCTAGACAACGTGGAGTTGCCTTTGGACTGGGATGTGGTCTTAGTAGATCTGGAGGGCTCTGACAGTGATGTAATTTGTAGCATCTCTGAAGGAGAAGTGGGTGCAACCAGCATGAACATGAGAAATCTAATGGAAGAACTCTCATTCTAGGAAATGAAGCATGAGCTGGACTACCCCAAGCTCAGGAAAATGGAGGAAAAAACACTAGCCAACTAATCAGAATCATCGATTACCTACCAGATTCCCCACGACTCTACCATAGGACCAGCTCAGTACCCACCAGCCTCTTCAGTACCTTCTACGTCAGGGATGTGACCACCTTTGGTCCTAGAACAGATACAAGCTAGGACCTGGGGACTTAGAGGAGGAAGGAATGATGAGAAATGGATGCTCCCTCAAGCTCAGCAAGTATCAGGAGCAATGTTGGTACTCTGGGAGGATATTGGATTATATGCAGACGTAATCTCTCGATGGGAGTCAATCACCATTAACCTCCTGAATAAGAAGGGTTGGACAAAAAATGAACCCAAGTTGCGATTCGTGGAGAACCTACTCGACGAAATTGAGAAAAAGACTTGGATTCAGTGGAGAATGGCCTTCCTAGTGAAATATGAAAATCTAGTCGGGATTGTTGATGATGCCCATAACTTCACCTCCCAAGTCTGGAACAAATTTCTATTGGAAGATCGCTACCAAGGCAACACAGAAGAACAAGACAGGGCCTATCATGACCTAGAACGGCTCTCGTGTGAAAACATGAAGGACCTATGTAGTTACATGAATGATTTCAAGATCCTAGCAGTAAAAACGGGATACATGTACATATCCCCATAACTTTCTGAGAAGTTCTTTCGAAAAATGACCCCTCTGATAGGCAACGAGCTTGAAAATGCCTTTTTGGAGAAACATCCACGATGCACCATCGATTTAATTCCCAGGATTCACTTCTCCTATCAATATTTGGTGAAACTATGCAAAAAGGCTCCACTCCAATGAGGACTAAAGGACCTCACTTTCTGCAATAAGATTCATATACCCATATATTACAACTCCCTAAGAAAGAAGTATGGGTTAAGAAACGAAAAGAATGTACAAAGAGAAACCAGATGAATCATACGTCCAATTTTTCCGAAAATGAAATCTCGATAGAGCCAGGAAGTGCAAGTACATTTGTGGCGATTAAGGGCACTTCGCTAGGGATTGCAGAAAGAAGATGGGATACATAGTAAGGAAAGTTATCCTAGACAACGTGGAGTTGCCGGAGGACTGGGATGTGGTCTCAGTAGATCCGGATGACTCTGATAGTGACACAATTTATAGCATCACTAAAGGAGAAGTGGGTACAACCAGCATCAATGTGAGAACTCTAATGGAAGAACTCCCATTTGAGGAAATGAAGCATGAGATGGACTACCCCAAGCTCAGGAAAATAAAGGAAAAAGCATTGGCCAACTCATCAGACTCATTGATTACCTACCGGATTCCCCACAAGTCTGCCATGGGACCAGCTCAGTACCCTCCAACCTCCTCAGCACCTTCTACGTCAGGGATGCTACCACCTTTGGTCCCAGAATAGATATGAGCTAGGACCGGGGGACTTAGAGGAGGAAGGAATGATGAGCAATTGATGGTCCCTCCAGCTCAGCAAGTATCAGGAGAAATGTTGGTACTCCCGGAGGAGATTGGATTATATGCAGATGTAATCTCTCTATGGGAGTCAATCACCATTAACCTCCTGAATGAGTAGGGTTGGATAGAAAATGAACCCAAGTTACGATACATGGAGAACCTACTCGGCAAAATTTAGAAAAGGACATGGATTCAGTGAAGAATGGCCTTCCTAGCAAAATATGAAAATCTGGCCAGGATTGCTGATGATCCCCAGAACATCACCTCCCAAGTCTGGAAGATATTTCTATTGGAAGATCCCTACCAAGGCAACACGGAAGAACAAGATAGGGCCTATTAGGACCTAGAACGACTCTCATGCGAAAACATGAAGGACCTGTTCAGTTACATGAATGATTTCAAGATCCTAGCAGCAAAGATGGGACGTATGTACATATCCCTAGAACTTTCCAAGAAGTCCTTTCAAAAAATGCCCCCTCTGATAGGCAAGGATCTTGAATAGGCCTTTTTAAAGAAACATCCAGGATGCACCATTGGTGTAATTCCGAGGATTCACTTCTCCTATCAATATTTGGCAGAGTTGTGGAAAAAGGCTGCACTCTAACGAGGACTAAAGCACCTCACTTTCTGAAGATGATTCCTGTACCTGGATATTATAACTCCCCATGAAAGAAGTACGGGTTAAGGAAGGCAAGAACGTACAAGTGGAAACCACATGAGTCACACATCTGAGTTTTCCGCAAAAGACATCTCGATAGAGCCAGGAAGTGCAAGTGCTACATTTGTGGTGATGAAGGGCACTTCACTAGGGATTGTAGAAAAAAGATGGGAAACATAGCAAGGAAAGCTGTCCTAGACAACCTGGAGTTGCCTGAGGACTAGGACGTGGTCTTAGTGGATCTGGATGACTCTGACAGTGACGCAATTTGTTACATCTCTGAAGGAGAAGTGGGTGCAACCAGTATGAATGTGCGAACTCTAATGGAATAGCTCCCATTTGAGGAAATTACATTCATTCTAGGGCAAGATAGGGGATGAGGCACCAAAGTAAAATTCACGGATAAACAACTCAACAACCAACATATCTAGGAAGAGAATGGGCCAATTCCTGAAGTTGCATACCTCAGCTGTGCAATGTGCAGAATCAAAACCAATGACCGCATGAGTATTCATTGCGTGAATTATAAGTTGATAGCCTACCCCTCTTGCTCAGATTATTATAATGACAGTATAATCAAGCTAAGACTGCTTGCACCATCAAAGCCTGATAATAAGGAGCATCTCGTTCGTGAACTGCTCAGCTACATCAATTACTTGCTGTCTAAAAATGTTTGACTTCAGAAGGAGTTGGAGCTGGTAAAATCAGACGCTCTAAAATGGATAAAGGTAGTGGAAAGCCCAACAACATCTGCAAAGGAAGAGAGAAGGGAAGAAATTTCCCAACGGAAATCTAAGCATTATGAAGAAGACTGTTGCTTATGTTGTAGTCCTTCACCAGAGAGTCTTTCGTAACTCTGCTCATTGATGAAGGGAAGATTTACCTGTTGCCCATCTTCATTGTAGAGGATTCATTCCTCCATGTAGTGTTGGTAAACCTGGTGGTTTACCCTTATCCATCCGTTTTCATACAGCATCTCTGCTGGGATGAGACTGACACGTCTTCTATGGGAGAAGTGTAGTTCGGCCTCCAGGTGCAGTTGGCTTTCTAGGCTTCTCCTGAAGCCTCGTCAAAATTGGTGGGGCAATCTCCTTTGTAATTCATGTCAGACCCTACTAGTCCATTGGTAATCTTAGATCTGATCTTCATGGGTTGGTACGGGGGGCAGTACGCTCCTTCATCCCTCTGTAACTATCGGTTGTTGTTCGAGAGCTGTGTGACTCATCTTGTACGTAAGTTCTTTTATCCTGAATTTTCTTCTTCTCCTCTTCGAAGATCTTTCTGGGATCTTTGTGGATGTAGATGAGACCTTTATTTGGTGCCTTTTTTGGAGTTGTTTCTCTAAGTGAGACCTTCTCGAGTTTCTAGGAGACATCCACTAACGAGTCTTCGATGTTGCTGAATTCTAATGTAGCTGGCCCTTTGCCTTTATGTGGTCTTACGATGTCTGTGCACAGTTGCGTGATTACTTCCTTGCAATCTTCGATCTGTTCAACCATCTGTACTAACAGTTTCATGATGGTATTGTATTGCTTGATGAGGGTATCCTTGAAGTTGGTTGGCTGCGTTGTGATCAGCGGGTCTGGCAAAACCAATAGCTGGCCTTTCAAGACTGTCTATTGCTTAAATAGCTTCTTTGTACGTGGGGGTCTCTGAGGTTCTAGCCCAGTTACTCATAAAAGTAGTTAATCACTTAATAGTCTAATTCAGACAATTTACTCTATGGATATTAAAGCAAAAAGGTAACACAAGCATTCAAGCATAGGCAAGGCCTGAGAAGAAGGAACTCTATTACATGAGCCAAGGTAACCAAGAAGTAAGGTGTTTTATTAGATTATCAATTGATTAACTACTTTTATGAGTAACTGGGCTAGAACCTCAAAGACCCCCACGTACAAAGAAGCTATTCAACCAACAGACAGTCTTGAAAGGCCAGCTATTGGTTTTGCGAGACCCGTTGATGACAACGCAGCCAACCAACTTCAGGCTACCCTCATCAAGCAAAACAATACCATTATGCAACTGTTACTACAAATGGTTGAACAGAACGAAGATTCCAAGGAACTAATCACGCAACTGCGCATAGACATCCTAAGACCACATAAAGGTAAAGGGTCGGCTACATTAGAATTCAGCAACATCGAAGACTCGTTAGCGGATGTCTCCAAGAAACTCGAGAAGGTATCACTTAGAGAACCAACTCCCAAAAAGGCACCAAAGAAAGGTCTCATCTACTTCCACAAAGATCCCAGAAAGATCTTCGAAAAGGAGAAGAAGAAAATTCAGGATAAAAGCACTTACGTATAAGATGAGTCACACAGTTCTCGAACAACAACCCATAGTCACGGAGGGATGAAGGAGTGCACTGCCCCCCGTACCAACCCAGGAGGATTAGATCCGAGATTACCAATGGACTAGTAGGGTCTGACATGAATTAAAAAGGAGACTGCCCCACCAATTTCGATAAGGCTTCAGGAGAAGCCTAGAAAGCCAACTGGATGCGGAGGCCGAACTACACTTCTCCCAGAGAAGATGTGGCAGTCTCATCCCAGCAGAGACGTTGTATGAATAAGGATGGACAAGGGTAAACCACCAGGTTTACCAACACAACATGGAGGAACGAATCCTCTGCACTGAAGATGGGCAACAGGTAAATCTTCCCTTCATCAATGAGTAGAGTTACGAAAGACTCTTCAGTGAAGGACTATAACATATTCACCTCAGACTCATCATGGTCCATGTACATGCACTCCACTGAAGAGATGCAGGCACCAATGCCCTAGTTGTCCTACGAGACACCAGATGGATAGACGACTGAGCCGTCATTGGCACCATGGAAGTGGACCTCACAGCTAGTACGCATCTCGTGTATATAGCCCCCAATATGATGCTCAGCCTTGATGATTTTCAAAATCACCTACAGCTCTACATTCAAACCCATGGATATGAGAACTGGCAGGGTGGAGAGAGTAACTTACTCATCACCCACTCTCTCATCGGCAGGCTTACTAACACCAGGTATGCCGAATTTTGGTACAACATACCGAATGTATTCGACTACCTTGCTAGGAGTGGCATTGGAGTGGTTCCCAGCGAGTGGCACACCACCACAGAACTACAAGGCCGGTGATGGATACTCCAACCGGTCAAGATCCAGGCTCCATAATAGCTAATCGCAGTACGGCTAAGCACAAGAACTGACGGCTCAATTGCCATCCGATTCATGAAGTATGGTGTGGAAGCCATAGAAAACCAGCCCCTATACAACCAGGAAGACATCAAAGCAATGGAAGGATATGTGGAGCAACACCCCCTCCTAACTTACCATGACTTCATTTGGAATAGAGAGGAAGATCATCCGTAGGATGATTAGCAGTGGGACACCCTCAACCAACCAAGTGCCAAGTATGATTATTTTGTTAAGTATAGTACACTCCTCAGTGCTTCTATACCAATCAAAGAAATTTTTGCAACTGGATGGGGAGATGAGCAGCACTGCTATAACACTTTAGAGGTTGATGATGATGATGATCTATTCACAGTCATCAACTAACCACATAATTGCAGGAGGCCCTAGTGTCACCCATTTATTTATCCGAGTAACAACCCTGGTGGGATACTTCCCCACAACATTCAGACGATGAGCATGACCCTGAATGGATAAATCCATTCTCAGCGGAGCGTGGTGGGAAGATAAGTGCAGAAACTACACTGGTCATCGATGAGCATGAGCTGACTACCCCAAGCTCAGGAAAATGGAGGAAAAAGCACTGGCCAACTCATCAGACTCATTGATTACCTACCGGATTTCACACGAGTCTGCCATAGAACCAGCTCAGTACCCGTCAGCCTCCTCAGAACCTTTTACATTAGGGACACGACCACCTTTAGTCCTAGAACAGATACGAGCTAGGACCGGGGGACTTAGAGGAGGAAGGAATGACAAGCAATGAATGCTCCCTCCAGCTCAGCAAGTAACACGAGCAATGTTGGTACTCCCGAAGGACATTGGATTATATGCAAATGTAATCTCTTGATGGGAGTCAATCACCATTAACCTCTTGAATGAGAAGGGTTGGATAGAAAATGAACCCAAGTTATGATTCTTGGAGAACCTACTTGATGAAATTGAGAAAAAGACTTAGATTCAGTGGAGAATGGCCTTCCCAGCCGAATATGAAAATCTGGTCAGGATTGCTAATGATCCCCAGAACATCACCTCTTAAGTCTGGAAGATATTTCTGTTGGAAGATCCCTACCAAGGCAGCACCGAAGAACAAGACAGGGCCTATCAGGACCTAGAATGGCTCTCGTGCAAAAACATGAAGGACATGTTTAGTTACATGAACGATTTCAAGATCCTAGCAGCAAAGATGGGACTCATGTACATATCCCCAAAATGTTTTGAGAAGTTCTTTCGAAAAATGCCCCCTCTGATAGGCAAGGAGCTTGAACAGGTATTTTTGGAGAAACATCCAGGATGCACCATCGGTGTAATTCCCAAGATTCACTTCTCCTATCAATATTTGGCGGAACTATGTAAAAAGGCTGCACTCCAACAATGGCTAAAGGACCTCACTTTCTGCAATAAGATTCCTATACCTAGATATTACAACTCCCCAAGAAAGAAGTATGGGTTAAAAAAGGCAAGAACATACAAGGGGAAACCAGATGACTCACACGTCCCAGTTTTCTAAAAAAGACATCTTGATAGAGCCAGGAAGTGCAAGTTCTACATTTGTGGCGATAAAGAGCACTTTTCTAGGGAATGCAGAAAGAAGATGTGAAACATAGAAAGGAAAGCTATCCTAGACAACCTGGAGTTGCCTGAGGACTGGGATGTGGTCTCAGTGGATCTGGATGACTCTGACAGTGATGCAATTTGTAGCATCTCTGAAGGAGAAGTGGGTGCAACCAGCATGAACTTGAGTACTCTAATGGAAGAACTCCCATTTGAGGAAATGACATTCATGCTTGGGCAAGATAGCGGATGGCACGCCAAAGTAAATGTCACGGATGAACAACTCTACTAAGAGCATATCTGGGAAGAGAACGGGCCAATTCCTGAAGTTGCATACCTCAACTGTGCAATGTGCAGAATCAAAACCAATGAGCGCATGAGGATTCATTGTGCAAATTTTAAGTTGACAGCCTGCCCTTCTTGCTCAGATTATTTTATTAGTAAGAGAATCAAGCCAAGACTACTTTCACCATCAAATCCTGATAATAAGGAGCAGCGCGTTCAGGAACTGTTCGTCTACATCAATTACTTGCTGTCTAAAAATGATCGACTTTAGAAGGAGGTGGAGCTGGTAAAATCGGACGCTTCAAATAGCACAAAGGTAGTAGAAAGCCCAACAGCATCCACAGAGGAAGAGAGAAGGGCAGAAATTCTCTAAGGGAAATCTAATAAGAATGAAGAAGAGAACGAAGAAGACATCGATGAGGTTATCGAGGCGAAGGTCTTCTGTAAGGAATCAACTTAGAAGGCAGCGACACCAGTCGTTACTAAGAGAGTGCTCAACAAACTCTTCAACATCCTTGTCACGTTTGAGATTCCACCAACACCCTAGTTGTCCTATGAAACACCATATGGACAGATGACCGAGCCATCATTGGCACCATGGAAGTGGACCTCATAGCTGGTACGCAGTTGCTGTACATAGCCCCCAATATGATGCTCAGCCTTGATGATTTTCACAATCACCTACAACTCTGCATTCAAACCCCGACTACCTTACTAGCAGTGAGATTCGAGCGATTCCCGGTGAGCGATACACCACCACAGAACTATAAGGATGGTGATGGATACTCCAGTCAGTCAGGATCCAGGGTCCATAACAGCTATTGGTTTTTCCAGACACACTGATCACAATGCAGCAAACTAAATTCAGGCTACCCTCATCAAGCAAAACAATACCATCATCCAACTGATAGTACAGATGGTTAAACGGATTGAAGATTGCAAGGAAGCAATCACGCAATTACGCACAGACATCCTAAGACCACATAAAGGAAAAGGGTCGGCTACATCAGAATTTAGCAACATCGAAGACTCGTTAGCGGATCAATGGTAATCGGGGAAAACAAGTTTAGAATCCCCTTTAGCTACAGCTTTTACATGGGAATTAAGGATGACATCCAGCTGCTGATAGGATGCAACTTCATCCGAGCTATGTATGACGGAGTTCGTATGGAAAGAAACACGGTCACATTCTATAAAAATGTGACAACAATCGACACCTGACCGAATATGGAAGTCTCTGCCTTTGCAATTCAATGTAAAGGTTCTTGGAAGTTCATGTTAAGAAAACTCAAGATTATTGCAATTAGTTGTAAGATTGGAGAGGATATGTGTATCCAAGACTCCAAATGAGAATAAAGTAAATGGTTCCCACATCTTACCTTAGTAAAATTAATGGTCTTATGTATGACATGTTATGTACATGGAAGAATATAAGTCACATGGTTCATCTCCTAGCTAATCCAGGTTTAGTATGTATTCATGCTAAACTAGTACTATTACTTGGTATAATAGAAAGAAAAGTTGTACAATGAGGTTGAATATGTTTCATATACCTCAGATGTAAAAAATCCATAAGGACTTTGATGTTTGCTTTATTACTATGGGTTTTGAAGTTTGAAATTGAAAAGCCTGTTACTATTGAGATAGCATGGTGGCTATGAGCCCAAAATACATTGGAGAGATAAAGGACATTAGCATGAGATGCAATTAAAGAGATTGAAGTTATGATTTCTAAGTACATTTCTAATGATGTTGGGTGGTTGTTCGCTTTCTCATGATATTACCACCACTTGAGTTTACCTAATCTGTTTTGAGCAATTTGTCTTAGATGATTGTACATGTTAGATGAACTCACATCTCTTTGGGTGTCGCACATGATTTTAAGATATTTTAGATGATTAATAAACTTGTTTGTTATCATCTCATATTCTTAGTCAATCTTTTGTAACACAATGAAAATTAGAACATGTCAAACATAGGCATTAGAAAGACTTTATCATACAGGTCTTTTGTCTTTAATCCTAGGTGGATTAGAGATGTGACGGTTAAGGACTTAAAGTATGTTGTTTCTTTCGAAACATGTAACTGGTGGGATAGGTTCCCTGGGATGTGTTCTTTGGGTTATACTTTGAGTGGCAGTCTTGGACCAACACAAGACACCTTAACTAAATATCATCTTGATTAGGTAAAATTAAGATGAGATGAATAAGTTCATCATGTTTGTCTGACCACCATACATCCTAGCCTATGATTAAAGTAAGGTAGGGCTTACTTATGGATATTTCATAGATTGTGACATGTCCTCCTATTTATTTGTTAAATATAGTACACTAATAGTGTTTTAAGAGGGAGAAAAAGACACACCCCTCCACATTGGTGGACATCATTCCAGTGGGAGTGGTGTAGGTAAAACACAGTATTAGTGATCATATAAGACTTATGAGATGTGTTCCTAAGGATAAGTTCCTTGAAGAATATGTTCCTAGAGTTCCATGTCCATGAAATACGATCAAAGAAAGAATGTAAGCAAATTGTCTCTGTTGTTGCTTAGTGTGAGATTCTTTGACATAAACACTTAGTGACTTTAGCTTACTATTAGTGAATTGTATCAATGAGATTACTTTAATTAGTTGTTGAATGCCTTGAAGAATATAAGGCTGGAGTATCCTCCTTTTAGGTAGTCAAGTTGATATAATTTCCTAAGTGGTTCAAGATAATAGGAAAAACACTAGTAAATGATATATAAACTCTAAAAGTTCAATCTTGGGCCCACTTGCTTTGTGTATGATAAATTGACTTGTGATTATTTGAAATGATATCTCAGTTGCTTAATACAATGATGAATTTCAATTAGCTGAAGTTCCATGAAAGAGACAGATTGTGATTAAGAAAATGTATCATTGTGTCTGGGGTTTACAAGGCAATACTTGATGAGTTCAAGTAAAATTGATAAGTTCAAGTGGTGTTTGAAGAAGTTCAAACAAAACACATAAAAGTGCTTGATCAGTTCAAGCGTACTTGATAAGTTCAAGTGAATTGAGGAGAGCAAAATCTTTCATTATGAGTCTAACAACCACAATGAAAGAGAGTTGATATGTGTGTACCTTGAGGTTGCACGCTTAACTCCATTTATAAAAATTCAACTTGATTTGGCTTAAGTTTGAGAGACTTGTTTTGAGTGGGAATTGTTACTCAGAAGTGTCTTAGTGTGAGTGAGAGTTTTTTGGAATTCCTTGGCACACCAAGAACTTCATGAGTTGGTACTGCTACTCACTACAACTAAAAGTAGTTGTGAGTTCAAGTTAGAAGAAGAAACCATTAGGGAATCTTTTATCAAAGTAAG
>JBBYHH010009961.1:0-16994 GCA_038382905.1 Daphne laureola | reverse complement strand
GGATTTTCCATTAGTAAAAAAGCACTTGTAAAAGGATTAAGAATTGAGATAATTACCCTCATGATAAATAGTCTTAAAGTGAGCACAATTGTGTCTCTAGAGCTGCAAAGTTGAAGAAGCAAAAGGAATTTAGGACATTTAAGAGAACACTAGAACCAAGACGAATAGGAAAGTTTGCAATTAACAGAGCACCATAATACCCACCATTAAGATCTGATGGGCCCACTCACTACATGGAGCTAGCATCCTGATTTTATAATTGTCTTAAGAATACCTTTAATGCCATTGTATGAGATACACTGTTATCCGCCTTACATGGCATATTTCAGAGTTCAAGGAACTGAGAAAATTATCTCACATTCCCTTTCTTCCTGCTTTCTCTTCTAGGTTTTACAGAAAAATTAACTACTAAAAATTAGTTAACCACTCCACTCTAGGAATCCCCAACAAATTGCTGATCTATACACATTGTGTAGTGCAAAGAAAATAGTAGTATGAAAACCAAGAGCTCATTTGGCTCAACCGAAATGGCATCTAAATGACTTTTCAAATTCATAAATTATTCATGACATTGCCAAGAGAAAGTGATTGAATCTATTACTCCATTAAATGTATATACCGGACCTTTGAAATGTCATTACTTTCCAGACAAAAGTCCTAAAATGAAAAGCATTTAGATGGATGTCATTTAAATGGCACCAAATGGCCACTGAAGGCTGAATCTCAGACGAGAAAGAAAGCATGATATCACTAAATCCAAGGTGAAAGGAGAACTTTGATAGAATACCCATTCATGTTTTACTCAAGGTAGAGGAACTCAAAATTACTCACCAATTACCATCCTCAGAGCTTCCGTCCGACCTTAAAATATGCTCAGCACCATTTGATCCTATTATTGAAAATTCTGCTGCAAGCCCATAAGGAACAGTAACCTGGAACGAGAAAGAGATTAATCATGAAAAATGGTATACCCCCTCCGTCCAAAAAAAGATAATATGCTCTGTTTTCTGCATTTAATCTATGTTTTTTATCTTCAATATATCGATATAGAAAGCCAAATACGGAGTATTTGAAAATGATAGAACATTTGTACTTTCCACATATACTGTTTAAGAATTAACAAATTCTTTTAATCAATAATTTCAGTAAAGCACAGGTTAGGAAGTCAAATGTATCATCATTTTTTGGGCGGAGGAACTAACATACGTAGAACATAGGCATGAAGTTTACAAGTTACTCAATAATCTGTTCAATTTAGTTAATACTATATCTCTGCTTTTTGTATGGAGTTAAAGTGTTTAGCTCACATTAAACAGTTAAATAACCCTATGAACTTAAAGCCATTAACACAAAAGGATTAAGGCATGAGGCTGCTATCGAAAATCGGTAGAACTTTTACAATCAAGAAGAACCCAAAAGTTATGACATAAAAAATCATCAACATGAAAAAACTACTCTCTCCGTACCAAAAAGATTTGAACATTTCATTTTCAGCATTTAATTTATGATTTTTTCTTCAACATTTTGATCTAAAAAATTAAACAATTTATATGCAAATGATAATTCAATGTTTCTAGTTTCTAAAGATATTTTGTTTTAATTTTTTTAGCAAGTTCTTCCTAATAATAATTTGAGTCAAAGACAACATTAAAAGTCAAACGCTTAAAACATTTTGAGACTGAGGTAGTACTAATTTATGCACATGACTAATTTATGCACATGACTATAAAGGATTAAGCTGGTTAAAATCATACACTGACAGAACGTGAGTACTTCTCAGTCACCACAATACCACTGGATCCACTACACTTGATGTTAAAACCATCCCTTTTAACGGACAAAGTAGCTGGTTCCCATATGTCAAGATATCCAGTCTGCAACAAGGTGGTTGGACAACATTGTAATATCAAAAAGTTTTGTCAACCAATCAAACAGCTATTAATCTCAACTATTGGGGAATCAGCTAAATAAATCATAGGACTCTATTCAGCTTATTAGAGAGCCATCTATCAGGTAAAACACTAAAACGAATAATACCCCTTCACTATTCCAGCCAAACGTAAGGTCTACATTTGCTCCTTTTTCATCGAAGAACAATAACATATTCTCAATTTTAACAAACATGACCGAAGTATGCAAACCATCAACTTCCACAAACCCACTAAAAAAGTATATGTACAATTCATACCGACAGTTGAACTTTATATGATGCATGACCACCATAAAGTGTCTTCTCTATATGGCTCTGCATCTCATGATCTGTCAAGAGTAGAAATTAAACTCTTAGACAGAACAATACCGGCAACAGAACACAAACTCTTCATCTGGAAGGCTAAGTAAAACGAACAGGTAAATTACTCTTTAAAAAAATATATATATATTCTCAGTTCCTTGCAATTGTTAGCCAATCCAAACTGTAACTCTGCATCTAGACTTTATAACAAGTACTACTACCTCTATCTCGAATTAATTTTCCTTTCACGGAAGTTCCAAAATACATTTCCTCTTTCAGAAATTTGTACCTACGTTTATTTTATTACAATTTTTACCTAATTATACTAACTCCATTATTCCTTTTTAACACACTCTCCTCATTACATATCCATCTTACTTTATCCTCAGTTCACTTCCTCCTTTTACCTTAAGGTGTGTTTGACAACCTAGAATCAGATTTCCAAAGACTGAAATTGACCAAAACTATGTTGATAGGTGAACAAGCCTCCTTTCATAAAATGAGCAACTTAACCTCTAGGTTTCTCAAAGTCTCACCCTGATCCACTAGCCGCACCACCAGACCTCACCTGCACTGTCACCCCGCCCACCCTAGCCCCACCCATCCCGTGCCTCCTCCAGTCATGTCGAGAAGCAGTGGGAGGCAGTGACCATATCACGGAAGCTCTGGGTCATCCAGTTGACTCACATCGCATCGAAGGCCCGCCTTGCCGATGAGCAGCGCCACCGCCGCCGCCACCCAAAGATCTGGAGCAACTCGATTTCGGCAATCCCTCACCACCCGCCTAACGCCACAACTCCTCCAACCTCCCCACCACTCCCTTTAACAACCTGATCTTTTACAGCGTTGGTGAGTCCACAATAATACGGCGGAGGCCTCAGTCCAAATTAATGGTGATGCAGGACAGCGAAGAGATGGCAGAGAAGAGGTAAGGTAGCCAATAGGCCAGATTGAAAAAATTTAAACATTTGGACCAGGTCTGAAAGCTACTGAAATGTTAAGGGTGAGTAACAACCATTAGCCTCTTGACTTAGTCAAATCAGATATTGAAAGTCTGATTTCGTTGTCAGCTAAGGAACAGACCCTTAATCTCCGTGTTCAAGAAAACGGGGCGATTAATTTGGGACGAAGGGAGTACCAGCCTGAGTATCTTAAAACTAACTGCTTAACTTGACTTGTTCGTGGAAGTTCAGACTTGCATATGCACATGAAGCATAAACATGCAATCCATAACTCACTGTCAGCCAAAACCATCAAAAATGATTTCCTACCACACTGTTAAAGCATTCAACCAAAGGCCCATTTATAACTGGCAACAAAAGATCGAAGCAATAAAGTAATCTGCTGAAATAACTTTGAGCTAAAACATCTGTGTCATCCAGGCCAGTGAGAACTAAGAACAGGTCTGTTAACTGAACTCGAGAAAGAGGATTATAATATTGAAACAGCAATGACAACAACCTTGAGCTCTAATACCACATCAAACCATCCAACCAAAACAAATTGGCAATAGGTGGAGAGGCATCATGAAGAAGAGCTAAAGGAAACCTTTCCCTCATACAATGTAAATTCAAAATTTCCAAGCATGGAATCTGTTAGATAGCATTGTATCCAGAACAGCAAGTAAGCAACCCATATCTGACATGGTCAATGTCAATTATTCCATTACGGCAGAGGCTGTTAGAAGATTCTTATTTCCTCTTTGGTAGATTAGGAGAGTACCATGTCTTAAGCATCCAATCTATAACTAATCGGCAATGGGTGGCAACACGTTAGGACCTGCTAAAGCCCAAATGAGCTTTGAAGGTCCAATTTTATTACTTGAAAATTGTAGAACCCTTAATATGAACCATAATCATTACATAAGTCTGGAGTTCCTAAAACATGATACGGGACCACATCAACCGGAACTAGAGCCGCTTTTGGGAGAGCAATCACCAAGCTATAGCGACTACTGAAGGCTTTTTGGCCATGTATAGCATAGCAGAGAAGAGAGCCTTACATGGAGGAGGCTGAGATTCGAGGGTACAATAAACCTGGAATCAATAACCTTAATCACAAAAGAATCCAGTTCACTATGTCACAAAAAAGGCAGACAAACTAAAGAGAGGGAGAGAACTTAAGAGATCAAAACTGAAGAGCTTCATGCAGAAGGATCTAAGAACAGAACTCAGGATCTCTTAATAAAAGCTTGGTCGGTAGTGTTAGTGTAACAATTTTCTTCTATTATAGTTAGGTATTAATAATCCTAAAAGAACAGGAGTCCAGACTGTCATTTAAAGTATTTCGGTGGATTCCTTCAGATTTACTTATTTGTTTTTTCTTTCTTTTTTGTTAATAAATCACTTATAAAGACAATTCTTATTTAATATCGATATTTGTGCAAGTTGCTTACATAACCATACTTGAAATACTCCCTCCGTCCCATGAAAATTGCACCTTTTGTTGTTACTGTTTTACAGAATTTAATCTAAGATTCTTTTTCATGAATGTTTGAACGTATAAAATTAATAGTTCATATGCTCATAATTGAAGTCTAAACTCTTCAAATATTTTTTCTTAACTTTTTTTTCACTACTAAATGTTTGAGTCAAACACTGCAATTTTTACAAGACGGAAGGAGTAATAAATAGGAGTATTTCTTGAATGAGCTAGGAGTTTCGGACCAAGACTTTGACCAAGCAAAATATATACTTGAAAGTCATGAAGCTGGGCCAACCATTTTGAACATCAGTAATGAGGCGCTGCAGAGCATTCAACCCAAGGTTACTTGAAGTGATTTGAATCACCTTTTATTAGTCAAATCTAATGGTCTGATTCAATATGCAATATCGTTTCTCCACATTGTAAAATATGGAATGTATCAAGAAAGAATATATACTCCTATATCCCTTAGAGCTAGGTTGGTTATGGGATATACTCTATAAAATACGGAGACTTTCCTTTCAGCAACCTAGCTACTCCTCTTCATAATTTCAAATAGAATAATGAAGTGACAGAAATTGCTTTCTTGTTTTGAATTCATCCTGCTACCATAACAAGACTAGCCAAATGAAAAGATGTCTTCCATCTATACGTTAAAAGATTTAAACAGCAGTGTCATCCCCCTACCCATCTTAAATGACCCAGAAAATACTGTGTGGATGTATACCTAGCTGAAATATTGTTGAACAAAACAAGTCAACCTGTTAACGAGAACAACACGCACAAAACAATAAACACTTACCACATATGATCTTTTTGTTATCATTGGCAAACACCTTCACAAGCTCTCCCTAAATTGGCAAGGAAAAAAAGTAGTTTACGGTGACGTACAACAGTTTCTTTTGGTATCTTAGCAGTAACATAGAATACCAAAAGAATAGTGAGAAACTGCAGTTAGACGAACTCTTCCGAACTAATAAAATCTACCATTATCAAATTAGAATTTTACATACACCTAGTAATTAAGCAGCAAGAACTGTAAATTACATCAAAGGGCAACCAAACCATCCACCTGGTGTATCCAAAATTAGGAGAATATTAGAATCCAAGAAACAAGTGCCTTTTGAAGTATTTTCTATTGGGAATATCATCATCATAATACTGCACCTTAAATGCCAACTACTTTGAAGTTGATGGCAAGAAGTTTGTAGTGCCAATTAATTGTATTAAATCAGTTAATATTATAATTCAAGCAAAAAACATAATGGCAGAGTTTACGCAAGTTGCCTGATAAAAATCCTGTTGTGACCTTGTCATGAAGGAGTAATGAGGTGAAATTCAGAACCGTCACATCACAGTTCATTGTTTGTTTTCACTTGGAAAATATCACGAGCCAATGATAAGTTGAGATAGTTGCTATAAATCATGTCCCATTACAAGATTTTGGTAATCAAAATATAAAAACTGAGGAAAAAACTGAAGTTTCTCACTATAAATATAAATACCCCTTGACTAAAAAATAAACATGAAAACTAAAGGTAGCATGTTTTCTATAACAGGTTATTCCTTCCAAAAGGCCACTTCTCCGAAAAACAAAATGCCAGGCATAAAGAATATCCAAAAGGCAAAGAGCACTAATCCCTTTACTACCAAAGTCTAAGACAACAAAACCTTCAAAGATCCATACTCGTCGAGCGTAGTGATATATTCAGTGGAAGGCATAGCAGCAGCTCTATCAACCAATTTATGGAATCTACAGCTACAAACGATTGCTAAGACATATATCTACTTAAATAGTACTCCTACTAATATTTTGGACATTTAACTAGAACGATCTTATGAAGAGAAAAAGTACAAGAAAGTCAGCTCTAAGGAAAATTAACTTTCTAGAGTAGACCACTCAAATGTGAACCCCTTGGTAACTCATTTATCTATACTGCCGCTCAAAAAAAAAAAAAAACTCATTTAGCTATACAAAAGCCACCTGGCTTTGATCAAGAGTCAAGACTGTTAATACCTTGCGTTTCCGGTTATCCAGAGGCTGGACTTCAATCGCAAGGTATGTGTCAACATCATCAGCAGTCACAAGATAAGTTGGTTGCTTGGCACCTGTTATGGAAATACAAAGTAGCTCACCTAAATATTATATGCCAGATATCAATCTTTGAGAGGACAGCATAAGTAAATACCATCTATATAGTTAACAGATCCATCTTCCAAATGGCGCACCCACTGTAATGCATAAAAATCAATACCAGAATGAGCTTTCAAATTACACATCAAATGCAGGAATGAATATCAAAACTAAAAACGAAAGCTCTCATTAATTTGAGATGCATTATAGTATTTCTTTTAGTGAAAATAACAGAACAAGTAAAGCACTAAAAAAACAATTAGATAAAGAGGTTTCAGTAAGAGCTAGTACTAGACTTCTTCCCTCCTCTAAGAAAACCTGAATTCATTTACTAACTGAAAAACATGAGGACGCAATATGAGAACTCTCTGACTTGTACCTCAAAATTGCAGCTGGTAGTACCATTAATAGAATAACCACATGCTTGGAGTTCCCGTCCCGGATATGCTTCCCCTGAAATTTGAAGGCCCTCTATCGCTGGTAGTGGATCATCATCTGCTGCTCCCGAAAATTATTCAGTGAATAATGAATAACGAAATACTAACCAACTTTCAAGTCTTTTGAGGTTATGAACGGAAATAATTCAGTGAATAATAAAACTATTGTCAACTTTCAATTCTTACCCTCAGAGAAGGAAGACGAAGGCTCTTCCATAACAGGTTGCAAATACGGAGAATATGAAGAACCTGGATCATCTGGTGTATTTGCGTACGGAGAAGTCCCAGCACTCCAATTGGAAGAAGGTTCTCTCTCATTCTGATGTCCTTCAATATCAGATTCATCCATGTCATGATTGCTAATTGGTTCAAGAAAAGTGACTTGTTTGTTCCCACTTTCTTCTCCCTGCTGCGTGGCATGCAAATCATTCCGAGTGGAAGCAAGCTGAGCAGGTATGTCATGAGCAGGAGAATGCCTAGTAACATTTTTAGTCACTCGAGCACATTACCACTCTGAACAGTTAAGCATGCCATCATGTTCGCATTGGACAATAACAATCAACATTCAGAATTACTTGACTTCTGGACTTATTGCAAGGAAGTCTATTTTCAGATAGCAAAGTGGGAAGCAAACTTTGAAAGACAAATACATATATTGACTAGAACAAGGCAAATAGTGACAAAAAACTGATTTAGAGTATTAGCAGATGATATGTAATGATTTGTCTTCATTTAACAAAAGTGAATCAGTCAGGGCACAACATCAACACGACAGAGCTAATTATTATTTTTTTTCTTTTTTCAAAAGAAAATGAACCAACCAGCCCCTGTAAAGCATCATTACAAGTCCAAAAGAAATCCAAGCATCCTATAGTGAAAAGCAAGCCACCAAAAAAGATAGCCCGTTCAGGAAGTGTGGTGCAATAGAAAATGATGTGGACAGTTTGCTATAAAAGCAGTTCATGGAGCATACAGCTACATGGACTCAAATTCAGCAACTAGTCCTCGGGCTATTCGGTAGAGCATAGGTCATAAACTTCCAAGTAGCGGTTCGGATGTGTGAAAATTGGGAAAAGATTGTGTTATTTCAATGCTTCATAGTGTTTGAATACAGCAGGTACTTTGCTAGAGAATCAGCAAGTTATACCAATACAGTTTCAAAGGCCCTTCTAGTTGGATCCTTAGAACTTGCAAAATAATTCAGCCCAATTAGCTCTCAGGCCTTGTGTCATAGCTCTAAATTCTGCTTCTACAATAAACTGATCTACCACATTTTGGTTATTGTTTCTACAAGTAACTAAATCCTCCCTAAGAAGGTGCAGTATTCAAATGTGGATCTGTCCACTGGGGACTTTGCATAGTCGACATCAGTAACATAACAATAATCCATGAAGCATATCAACACAGGATTTTCATTAAAGGAAAAGGTCACTATATTTCAGGGATAGATAAAGTGCTATTATCTCTCAAGTCACATTGGTTCAAGACAAGAAAACCACGAAAAAAATGAAAATAATCCAGTTTCCTATAAAAGCATTAATGCAAAAGTAAGGAGTCCTTAGGCCTAAAAGGGTCATTAAACTATGCCTTACAATAATTAAAAAAAAAAACTATACCTCATAAGAAGGAATTTGTACAAAACAAACTACTCCATTAAACTATGCCTTATAAAAAGAACTTTTATCACTGAAGTTCAAAGAACTTTGTCTTTCATGGCTAGCTTATAGGTACAACTTTATCTTTCACACTTCTTGGTCACACTAGGTTCAAAAAAATGAAAAAAACATAAATTACCAAAGCAACACAACAAAGGCATAATTCAGAAGAATGAAATGCTTCAAAACTATCTAACACAATCAAGAAACTAGCGAGCATCTGAGTTGGCCCACCTATTTACAGGAGGTGAATACCTCTCAAAATAATCAACTTCTGAATTCTTTGCACCACCAGCACCAAAATCCCTTCGATTGTGATCTAAAATATCCCAGTCTGGACCAATTTGACCATCTCTAGAGTTCGTAGCCGCTTTCCCTTGAGAATACATCGGTTGAGGAACTAATTCAAGTCCATTTTTAATCTGGAAAAAAATAAAGGAAATTAAGAAAATCATAATGACATATAAAGAAAACTTTGGGGAACAGAAAAATGAGCATACTGAAGTTGTCAATGCTGCACCAATGGAATGAGGCTGAGAAGATTGAGTGAAGTTAGAATCCTTCACATCTGAACGCCAGGGTGCCAACTGATATTTGGACTCCTTAATTTTTGACTGCGGCAACAGGAAAATGGAGATTTTAACAATTCATCAATAAGCAATTCAACTTGATCTGCATGTTGATTTTACAATATCAATCTTGTAATGGGGCATGACTAAAACAACTATCTCAACCCATCACCGTCTCATAATATTTTTCTATGCATGTGGCAATTCTATGATGACATGGTTTTAAATTTCAGCTCATTATTCTTTCATACAAAGGTTGTAACAGGAAGCGCATCCAGCATAAAACTTTGTCACTGTACTTTTGCATGAAATTATAGTGTTAACTAATTTTTGAAAATTAATAGACACTATAAACTTCATGCCATCGACCCCAAAATAATCGGGATTAAAGTGCTCTTTGATGATGATCAATAAGCGATTCCACTAGTCTTATAGTTAGTTCAAATCGACCTCCAGAAGTTTAGCAAACAAAATTGTCAAAAGCACAGGAAAGGTCCTAATATGTAGCAGCATATATTCTGTAAATATTTTAGGATGATAAGCTTTATTTGTTGGGATTTGATTAGATCATTTCCAGATTTAGGAATAATTTGTTTTCCTTTTTCTGTAAATTGTATAACTAAGTGTTCTACTCGGTCATTGGAATATAAAAAGATGCTAAGTAAGCAATATACTCGTATTTAGTAGACATACAATCTACTTCAGGATATTGTACTTCATTGGGGAAAATTTGTAACATGAAGGAGCAAGAAGCAAAATGTGGTGGCACGATCTTCTGAAAGTCAGAATGGAGGGCTATTGCTCAAGGATTGCGTGAATAACTATGGTTGAAGATTATCCGAAAAGATTAGAAAAACAAGTGGGAAGGTCCTATGAAGCTCTTGCTCATAATCCCATTCAGCATGAAAGGAGAAAGCACATCGTACATTTTAGACACAAAAAAAATCAGAACGGATTACTGTGCATCTCCTATGTTTAATCAAGAAGTCAGGTAGCTGATGTGTTGACCAAGGGGCTGAACAGTTCTGCGTTCCCAGAGCCAACATCTAAGCTGGGAACGGCCAATGTCTAATCCTCAGCTTGAGGAGGAGTATCAAAAGCATCAGAAAAGGTAAGTAGCAGATAATCTGTAAGTATGTTTGGAAGATTAGCTTTATTCTTTGAGATTTGATTAGATCCTTTCCAGATTTGGGAATTATTATCTTCCTTTGTCCTCTGTAAAAATGTGTACAAAATTATCTTCCTTTGTACTCATTCATTGGAAAAGAAACAAAGAACATTCAGAGTTTCTCTACAAAATTTCTCTCCTCTCCTTTGTGACAAACAATTTAGCTCAGCAAAATGTACATTTAGCATACCTCGGCAAAAATTAACTGCTCTTGTAGATGTTTAAACAGAACCTGCAGAAGTAAAAATAATACGAAAAATTAAATAACAAATAAACTTCATATAGGTGATATGAGAAATTTATACATCTTATTAACAACTGTTTTTCTCACTTCCAAAAGTATCATTTCCCTGTTATATGCTTACCAAAAAGTAAATTGGAGAGTGGGTCTGAAAGTGGGCAGTTGCAATTTGGGATCAAATTGTACATTTAGATGTCCATCTACAACTCTAGAACTTTTCTATCTCTCATAACAGCTGTTTATGTTGAAATTTTGGAAAAGACATCTAGGAATGCATAGATACTAACATGTGCCAATTTCCTTCAGAACAACCAAATATAATCAAATGAAAAATTAGATGTCCATCTGCACGTCTTTTGCATCTCTCAGAATCGCAAATGTTAATTTTGGAAATTTGAATGACATAGAAACTAGTAAAATAGTGCAGTTTCCTTCAGGACGACTAAACATAGTAAAATGAAACGTTACAGCAACTACATTGCGCTTTGAGGAAGAGCTGGAGAGCCTGGTGATGGTGCATGGGCTAAAATAATGATGGTGGTGGCAGTGACAATAATAATGACTACAATGGCAATCAATGACCAGGAAGCCGAGAAGAACAATAAAGTAAAGATGAAGAAAATTTAGACAAAAAGGAAGAAGAACAAACACCAGTAGAAGAGGAAATGCAATACATTTTATTCATCCAGAAACAGTCTATGATGTGACCTAGTTCCCTAAATTTATAATAGAAAATATTTGACAAAAATTAATAAATTCTAAGACAGATAAAAACTATATAAATACGACTTTGAATAAAACTTATACTTCTATCTTTGCGCCTAATACATGCTTTCCTAAAGACTCTGCGTGTGGAGTGGCATCATATATTGAATATCAAGGTAGAACGATAAGGGAAACAATTAACTATGGTATAAACATTAGTTTTCTGCTCTGAAAAAACTAAAAAGACCCCTTTCAGTTTTTATTATTCGTTTAAAGAAAACATTTGTACTGTCTTCACCTGATGATCTAACTGATAAAGTATTCTGATGCAAAAATGAAACATGAAACTATTTAGTCTAACCTTTACATTGCTGACAATGGATTGAGCATCAGGAACTGCTGGCTGTAATGAATATTCTGCCAGCAGAGGCAACAAAGATGAAACAAAAGTTGTCCTTTCTTGCTGTGCAGCCTAAGAAAAAATAAAATAAAATCAACAGCTCCACCAAAAATAAATCATGGTTGGATTGAAGAAAAGTCTACTCTTAAAAGTGGCTTTCCAAATGGCACAGTTTTACAATAAATGAAGTATATGAAGAAACAGAGAGGAAGTGGACTCATGTGAGGATATCAAGGGGACTGATAGGTTTACAGTTTCTAATATTATACGGCCTCCATACTCAGTTAATTGATACATTTTAGTTTTCAGCATTTAATGTATGATTTTTTTTCTCTAACATTTTGATATACAAAGTCATTAAGTTTATATTCCTATGTAACGTTTCTAGTTTTCAAATATACACTCCCTCCGTCCTCAAAAGAATGAAGAGTTTGACCGGGCGCGGAGATCAAGGTGAATATAAGACTTTTATACTCCCCTCCGTCCGAAATTGTTTTGAGCATTTGACTGGCACGGTAAACAAGGATTATTGAAGACTTGAGAGTAATAAAATAAAGTTGTCATATATGACAAAAGTAACTTTTTTAGTGGAGAAGGGAAGTTGAGGGTTAAACGGTAAAACTGGTGTGAAAAGGTTTCCTTAAAAATAAATGATCAAATCTTTTTGGGATAAACCCAAACAGGAATACGATTGAATCTTTTTTGGACAGAGAGAGTATATGTTTACTTCATTACACCTTGGTTAAAAGTGCACAAAAACTAGGCAGGAGTAAAGATAAGATGAGGATAGTTTGGTAACTTTGAGAGTGAGAAATTTGAAATTTCCTTCTAAGGAAAGTGAACAACTTTTATGGAACAACCTAAAAAAGAAAGCGAGTATATTTGTTAGATTTTTTTTAAACAATTGTCTTAGTAATAATTTGAGTAAAACACAAGTTAAAAAGTCAAATGTATCGATTAATTGAGTACGGAGGGAGTATATTTTTGCACTGCCGACACATAATTTTCTGGTCTGAGATTCTCATCCTATTACTGTTTTCTTTATTTTCCTTTTTGCTGCTAGATCATAAGATGCATGAAAATATACGGACACTAAACAATTGAGACCTTTATTTTGAAATCACATGCATAAGCATTTGAAACTAATTGAGGTCCACCACCAAGAAACAGGAAGGAAATATGTACTCTATGAGATAATAAGTGATTGTCCCGCTGATATCCAAGAGTTTCCTCTTCCATAAATTTCACTACCAAGGAAACATGCAACCATATACTCCCTCTGTCCACGAAAAGTTGCACCATTTGATTTTACTGTTTCAAAGTTCAATGTTTGACTCAAATTTTAACAAAGATAAAGTGTGAAAAAAAATCCAGAAAAAATATATTTAGAAAATTTAGATTTCAAATTATTATACACATGAAATATTTAATTTTCAATGTCTAAACATTCGTGAAGAAAAATCATAGATTAAATACTGTGAAACTGTCAAAACAAATAGTTCAACTTTTCGTGGACGGAGGGAGTATTACAAATCGAGGAGGAAGATATCAGACTAGCAAAACGGAAAGCAACCTTCACTTCTGATTTCCGCAATGTCTTAATCATGAAACGGTCATCTTGGGACAAGAAAAAGACACTGCCACTCTTCCCAGGAGAAGAAAGTTCCCTTAGAGCATCATTTCCACAAATGGACATCATGTAGTCAGCCGCATCAATCTTAAACATCTCCCTTAAGTTCCTGTAATCAAGTTTGTATATGTTGTTTGGTTGGTTAGTTATGTAAATACCATATCACGGACAAGCTACACAAAATGAGGGCTTTTTTGATCCAATAGAACTTTCAACATGACAGAAACTATCTGGATAGTTCTCGGCCGTGAAAAGGAAAGAGGCGATGATAACCTGAATACCATGGGGCAGTAATCTTTCCATTTAAAATCCTCTGATTCATGGGGTGGAGTTAACTGTGATCCTCCTCCAGGGAAATTCATCCAAAAACTTGCACTTGGACCAAAATCAGCTGTCCTAACCTCTCGTTTCAGAATTGGTGTAATTTTCCCTACAGTATACCTGAAATAATGCGAGTAAAGGCTGTGTGTTTCCATCAAACTGATTTGTGCACTTATCCACAAAGCTAGGTGTGCCTTTAGGTAATAAAATACTTCCGGAAACAAAGGAATTATAATGATTTTCATCTCTACTTTGAGTCATTTTTTGATGTCTTAAAATGGTGTCTATTGTTTGTTTCAATTCACGATAATCATAGCCAAGTACTGTTTTGTAACCAACATTAGAAACTACAAGTATAATTCAACAGTGCAAAAAGCATTTTGGAAATTTCAATACTCATTCGAAAGTAAAAAACCTACAAAAACTTAAGCACGGTTTCTCAAAAAAGGGAAGAGAAAGAAGAGAGAGTAAAAAAGAAAAGGTTGAATATAGCAGCACATTAAGCATGTCATGTAGTAAGATATATCTGACCTGATACCAAGCTGTAAACTGAGCATTAGGTCATAGCTCCTGTGACCTTTGATGATAGCTTCACCAGGCATTTTAATATCTTCTAGTTTCTTTTGCCTCCGCCTTGCTCTTCTGGACGATGAAGAGAAGTCATCATTTAACACAAACTCACTGATCAAAACGCCTTGCATGTATTCGCGTTCTAAAATTGGTGCACTAGTTCCATTTTCTTTTCCTTCCCCAGTTTCACTATTGAATTGTAGTGAAGAGTCATGCGCAATCACCTTTTCGATTGACACCTCAAGACTCCAACGCCTTTCCAAGGAGACATTTCTACTTTGAGTCTGCTCAAAGTTCCCATGACGAGAATGGTGATTCGCTCCCACCTTTTCATCCTCCATCTCTATTGAAGAAGTACGACGTCTATGCAAAAGGCTCCTCCTCAGATCTGGCAGCAATCCTCTTTTTCTCAGAGCATTAATGTAAGCTTCATCAACTGCAGGTAGCCTGCTTCCATTGGGATAAAATGAACCTTTTCCGTCCTTCAATCCACTTGTCCAAGTTCCCACATAGCAGCCACCATCACTCCAAGTATAGACTCCACAACCATGCATCATACCGTTCAACCAACTCCCTTCAAAGGAATCACCATTATTCCAAGTTAAAGTCCCTTTCCCTGACATTTTCCCACCTCTCATATTCCCCGAATAGACATTTCTGTTCGCCCATATATATTTCCCAGGACCTTCTGCTGCTCCTTGAATCCAAGAGCCCTCAAATATGTCTCCATTAGGATAAACCTGGTGTCCTAAACCATGTTTGAGATTTAACCTCCACCTACCTTTGTAGGTTAGCTTGTCAGAGCCAACAAATGTCCCCGTGCCATGTATATAACCACCAGAGAATTCACCCTCATAAAATGATCCAGAAGGCCACCGGATTTTCCCATTTCCATGCCGCATACCACGGCTCCATTCTCCTTCGTACACAGAACCATCTGACCAGACATACTTCCCCAGACCCTCAGGAACGTTCCCACACAGTGACCCAGAGTATGATTCGCCATTTGGAAGTAAGATTTCACCAACTCTAAACACAGCAGTTTCAGCAGTGTGAAAAGCCTCACCATTTGCGAATCGGGAACTGTAACTCCTCTGAGAAATGGAACTGAAAGATACTGATCTTTCTGCAGAAAGAAGTGCTCCTTCCATGTTATGAATAATGACCACAGAGCTAGACATGCATAATATCCAAAACGTTATAGCTCCTCAAGAGACAAGTATGAACTGATCTCTTTGTTGCCAGTCTACTATAGGAGGAGAGGATGTAAACTAGTTATTTAACAGAGAATAAGCTAACATGAGGAGCATATGATTCTCTGAAGTAGATAAAAATAAATGCTCAGCATACTTCATCTTAGTATTAGCAGTAGAAAGTAGCAGGCAGCAGAACAATGTATAATCTTTCTAATAACAAGGTCTCAGAAAACCCCAAAATTAAACTAGAAGAAAATTACAATCTCATAGCAAATCGACAAGAAATTGAAGAGAGGAGACCAAGCTCTTTACAAACTTCCGGTAAGGTCCAACCTCCATAAGAAAATGCAACCATCACAATATTTTAAGAAAATGACATCACCTGGCTACCCAATGAAAAGGCAAGGTACTTTTTTCTTTTGAAGCACAAAATGAAAAGCAAAGAAGAAAAAAAGAGGACCAAGTTAACCTTTATATTATTCTTTGGAACTTATGCCCATCACTCTCGTTCTTAATTTTTTAACATGTCCAACCTGATGATAGCTTTAAATATATGTCAAATGTAGTATTCAAATGGAGTCAAGTCAACTAGCAGCAGCAACAGTTTTGGGTTTATGCTGAATCTAAACGAATTGAAAGAAGAAAATCACTTTTCCATTTTCCTAGCAACCTTTGTTAGGAACGTTCAGAAGAATTCTCAATCTAGATCCTGCAATTTTCCTTTTTAAAAAGAAAGATCTTTGAGGAGAGGGCAAGAAAACCTGGTTAAACTTAACAGAAGTTACAGAACCCAGGTAACAAAATTCAGGCGGCTTTCTTGTTAAGCAATCATCTCCATTTCTGCCATTAAAAACCCATTTCCCTCCTTGAACCAGAAACACAAAACACAGAGAAAGATGGAGATTCGCTTTACCTGAGGAAAAGCACCTCTAGAAAGTGCGATTGACGCTGGGTGGAGTTGAAAGGCAGCGACTTTGCAGGGGAGACAAGAGAGCGCTCCAAAAAGAGGGATTTTTTAAGGTTCGTTTTGGTCTGGATAGTGACCTAGGTTAGAAATTGGATTAATTGTTGAACATTTAAGTTTAGTGGAGTATTTGATTTGATTAACGTAAAGACGTCTACTAAACTCGATAAATAGTACTTTGGCCGACACTTAACAATTGTTTATGCCTCCCCACCTTAGCTTTGACGGACGGGTCCCTCCTACATGGCAACATAGGACAGTTTCTATATTTGGTTGGGTTCGTATTAAAAAAAGTCCAATTGCAATAAACAAAAGGGGAAACCCTAAAATATCTTCTACCTCTACCT
>JBBYHH010009960.1:0-26311 GCA_038382905.1 Daphne laureola | reverse complement strand
CCGATCTTAAAGTGATTGAGTTATTATAATACATAAAAATAATAGATAATTAGGTCCATGAAAGTCAGCCGAAATGTGTTATTCTCATAAATATTTTCTGAAATGCTTCTAGAAGATCGGCACCAACTCGCTATTTTTTTTCCCAAAGAGAAGACAAATATGTCAATTCATCGTCACTAGCTCTAACATATCAACGTTCCAAGCTTGTGTTGAATTAATAGCCCAAAAATCTGATATTAAAAAGTACTGCAATTAGCAAGATCTAGATGGATAAAGTATAAGTATGCCCATCAACCATTAAAAAAAAAAGTATAACGGTGTGTTCTTTTGCACATAAAATTACAAAAAACTGATTATTTTTTGAATTTTAAATGGAGATTTGTGATAGGAGAATTGGAAGAAAATTAAAAAATGTGTTGATTTTTTTGTTACAATCTTAAGTGTGTAACAGGTGAAAAAAATCTGTTTTTTCTTTTTCTTTCTTAAAAGTGGGTGTCATTGTCAAATTTCAAACCAACCACCTAATATTCCATAAACAGCGTTATGTCATGATACATCAGATCACAACCGGCCATGCTTAATTTCGGTTTAATTTGGAGCCCTTTTGAGCTTCTAGAAACATATAGGCGCTTACGAATGTTAAATTTAGTTGTCTTTTGATGATAAATTTAGAAAAAAATTATGAAGTATTTGAAATTGATATATACATATATATACGTGAAGATAAATTGAAAATAAGAATTTGATTTAATACTTTATTAATATAATTTTGATAAAATAATGTGTAAAAAACACACTTAGATAGAGATAGAGTACTTAAAAATGGGTGAAAAATAAAAAATAATTATGTAGTAAAAGGTAACTTTACTACAATATGCTCTCGGGACTGGCTAGGGTTCAGATCTGGAGAGCCGCTACCGCCGAGATTTTCTCTGTCCGAATTGGCGGTCATCTAGTGCTCTCTCCTAGTGTCATGTCTGGGCTTCCTTCTCATGTTGCTGCTTTGGTCTGGAGGTTGTTAGGTGTCTACCACATTTTCGGTGGGTGCCTTTACCTTCACGACGACCTTTCGCCAGCGTTGTGACGAGTCATTTTTTCTTGTTAGGCGTTATCTTGTGAGCACATTGGTTGCTTTGGTGTGCGGTTTTGTCGCCAACTGCTGACTTAGGCGACAAGGATTGTTGTCGGTCTACACAACTCTCGTTCTATCAAGGTTGATTGTTTTTCTGGGGCTGTCAGTGCGTCACTGGTAGGGTTGCGGCCTGCCCTCTTCTGTTGGATCACTAGCGAGATTCAGGTTCCTATTTTTTGGGGGGCTAACGGGGAGGGAGTCACCAGTCGGAGGCCAAGCCTCCGTGTTTGGTATGATTAGGGAGGTTGTCAGCATTTTTTGGTGTGCCTGGTCTTTCCCTGGTTTTGGGCTTTCTCGACATGTGGATGGAGACTATGGTGGTTTGTCTTGATTAGAAGCATAGTGTGTTAGGCGTTGTCTCCACTAGCTAGTCCATGGAGTCCGAATGTTGGTGGCTTCGGATTGGCTCGGAATAAGCCGCGATTGTCAAAGACGGTGATGGTGCTAGTGAGAGGCCGTGTACCTGAACTAGGTGTAGGTGGTGCAAGACATGCAAGTTAGGAAGAAAATGCTTGGTTGAGTGTTGTTGTAGCAACAGTGGATAACAACCTATTTGGGTTTGGGACTGCCACACTCTGGGCGATCGAAGATGGTTGGTCCTTTATATCAGCTGAGTGCGAAGACCCTCTTTTTTTGTTTGTTAATTTCTTTTTTCGTACTAATGGCTTAGACCATCTTTTATTGTAGGTCTCTTTCTATATTTTTAATTGTTATTGGTCAGTGTTGTAGGTCTGACGTTGCTCATTTACAGTTCTGATTGGCATATTTCCTGCTACCGCACTATTGTGACCCGTCAACACTATTTCACTTTCAGGGAACATTCAGACGTGTTGGGATCGATCGGACTTCATCTCTATATTCTATCTATCACAACACTTATAATGTCCTTTAGCATTTTTAGAAATTTCTAGGAGTTTGACTTGACTAGTTCTAGTTGTTATGTGTAACATCTTGTTTATAGTCATTTTAGCTATTCTGGTGTGATTTGTGTGCACCGTGTTGGTGTCTAGATATTACTCTCTTTGTCTCATTAAGATTGCAGTTGTTTATTACTGTTTTCATAATATTTAATTTACGATTTATTTTTATGAATTTATAATCAATAATTTTTGTGGAATACAGATAGAGTATATTTGATTTGTTTTGTTATGATTTGTTAATAATAAAATAAACATTTTCTATTAAAAAAATGGGTGATTTTTTTTTAAAAGAGTACGATGAATGTGGAGAATCGGTTCAGTTCAGGTTGGTGACCCAACTCATCTGCCAGAGCCACCGGAGGTTTCCCATTGCATTATTAATGCTGAATCCCAGTGCTAGACATCATTAAGACATTAACTAATACTCCGACGAATAACATTTTTTCATGATAATTAGGATGTGTTTTTCCGTGGAAATAATCTATAGTATTTCATATAAAATTCATAAAATTAACTCATTATTTTTTAATTTTCCTCCTAATCTTATAAAATTCTCTAAAATTTTCATTAATTGACTGAACACACCCTGAGATTTTGATCTTTTTTTTTTGTTTGTTTTTTTGATAGGGGAGATTTTGATCTTGAGGAACCAGATATGTGATGTTTAAAGGTTTATTTAGTTGTGAAAAACGTTTTCAATTTTTATTTCTAAATTACATTTGTAAATATTTGATTGTATAACTAGCTTTCAAGTGATGAAAAACTGTAAAATTAAACTAGAGACCCTTCAAATAATGTTTCCTAGTTTAATAATACAGTTTTCTAATATTTGAAAAATAAGGTTTTCTCATCTAAAATCAACACAAAACTAACTACGCCTAAAATAACGTGTCTAATCAATATGTTTCAATAATAATAGGACAAATAATAGGACAAAAGGAGTAATATTCTTAGGGGGCGTTTGATTCGCGAATTCTAAAAATCCACATGAAAATATAAAAAATGTTAATGATAGAGAGTGGAAATATATATTTTTACAATCTTATGTTGGTTCAATGATTCTAATAATATGGATTGTACATGGACTATTTTGTAAAATTTACAAAAGTTTAGGGATTAAATTTTTAATTTTTGGACTAGTTTGTAAAATTTCCAGAAGTTCAAGGACCAAATTTGTATTTTTTTAGTGATCATTTGTAAATTCTTCAAAAGTTCAAGAATTAAATGTGTTAATATATAAAGTTCGAAGGCTTTGTTGTAATTTTCTAAACATAATAATTATATTGATTCTAAGAATACCTTACTTATAACGGGTGATATTTTGAATTCAAAAATTTATAAAAGATGAAGAATCATAAGATTTTGAGAATGATGAAGAATTATTTTTCAAAATGAACTAAACACACAGTGTTCTATGGATGCAAGAAATTTTAAAAATCCATATTACTAAAATCCTTAAACCAAACATAAGAGTGAAATTTGAACAGACAGCTCGAATTCGGCTCGAGCTCATTTATATTATTTTTAAATTAAGCTTGAACAAAATTCTAAGCTCGATATATTTATCGAGCGTAATATGAATAATTTAGTGCTCGACTCGACTTGACTCGATTTTATCCCAATTTTTTTCATTGATATTCGTGAACAATTGGAGCTCCACTCGAACTCGATTGATTTAAAACTCGTTCGAGCTTGTTGATATTCAAGCCAAACGTGAACACAATTTTAAGCTCGATATAATTTTTCAGCCTAACATAAACAACCTAACACTCGGTTCGTCTCGTTTTCCGTCCTAACCAAACACCCTCTTATATTAATGAAATAAGTCTAGCGTTTTAAAAAAGAAAAAGGAAAAGCAAAGCTAGGATGCATTGAAGAGTTTTATTTGATTGATTGATTGTTACTAGAGAGAGAGGCCTGATAAGGTAGTAATTAAGATGGCCTAGTGCAAAAGCAGCGGTGGCAGACACCGCGGGTGAAGCCTCCTCCCTCAGTTTTGCAAACGTTACCGCAATTCCCGTCGCTGAGGCAAGTCCCCTTGAATCATCTCCTCTACCATTATTAATCGAGTATAATTAGTAATTAGTAATTACTCATTTACAACCGCATATACTATATCAGTCGTCAAAAGACTTAATATATCCATTTGTTAGGAGGTTGATTGATTAAGTAAGTGTAATTAGTAGAAATCAGTAATTAAGAAGAGTACTCGGGAGAAAGGAATGCGCAGCAGCAGTATGATGAGCTGAACAGTACCATTCTTCTCCATTTCACTTCACTTGAGAATATAATATTTACTCCGACTACCCTGCCTAGGTATATTATAGGAGCATTATATTATATTTACTCGTTTTACTACTCACTGAATTAATATTGAAAAACACTTACAAGACATGCAGTAGCTAGTTGCAATTAATAATGCAAATTAAGAAATACAAGTACAACTAGGAAGATCGAGTAGTTGCATGCGTTTGTGACAGGAACAGAATTAAGAGAAGATGGAATTGAATGAAAAGGGTAGGTAGGTCTTAGGTGGCATTAGTAATTAATTAATTAACAAAGGTTAGTGCAATAACAATGGCGGGTGATGATGACATCTACCGCCGGAGAAGGCCTCGTTCCGGCAGACAATGGCGAGGTTGTGGTCGCTGGAACAGGGTCCCCGGAAGTAGCGACTCCGTGATGTGCACACCCTGCCTGCTTCTGCCACCTTATAATCATCATCTGCATAAATGAATTAAAATTAAACCCTGCAGGAATTAAGTACGTACTACTCAAGTCACCAGACAGACACACACACACATGATACTTACGCGAGGGGGCCAACAGAATTGCAAGAAGAAGCATGAAAACAAGATTGTTGCTTCTTCTCCTTTCCAATCTCATTATTAATTACGTATTTACTTTACTCTATCACCACATGTCAATCATCCCGCGGGTTGGGTAATTCGGGTTTGGGTTGATATCAAATTTTGTTGTTTTGGGGTTGGATTGGATTCAGATCGGGTTATTCGAGTTCGGGTTGAGATCGGGTTTGCTTGTTTTCAACTTCATTCGGGTTCGGATTAAAATTAAATTGAAACAATTTCATTTTCAGGGTACATCGGGTCAAATTTGGATTAAAACACATATTCTCATATATATGATTTTTAATATGATTACACCTATGAATTCTAAAACACTATCATTAAATGACCTTTAAATATAGGGTAATTACAACCCCCCGAGGTTTGTTATATTCTCCACTTTCCCCCTCGTATTTTTTAAATTCTCTTTTTACCCCCCTCTGGTTTGGCAAAACATACAAATACCCCGCTAGGAAGTAACTTCCGTCATTGTTCTGTTAGTGGAACGCCAAAAGACTAGACTACCCTTCACTAAATCTAATCAATCTGCTCCACCGCCATGTGACTTCCCCCTAATTTCATTTTTTTTTTTCATTTTCTGATAAAGCCCCTGACTTTTGTTTTTCTTTTTCTCTTCCCCTGACTTCATCTTTTTTTTATTTTTCTCTTTCTCTTCCCCTAACTTCATCTCTCAACCAACCTACAAATCAAAATCAAACTCAACCAGCAAACAAATCAAAAAATATAACAGACTTCTTTTCATCAATCGACAATCTAGGCTCGAACCGTTGGCCACGACGACAAAAAGGACGAGCCCTGGTGGCCAGATCTGGGCTCGCTCGGACACCGGTGTCGACAAAGAACCATTCACACGATGAGTGGCTGTTATTCATGGAGAAGTCGGAGGTTCTTTTACTAAACTGCTTCCCGTCGCAGATCCAAGCGATGACGGTCCTCGATGTGCTATTGAATCACTCATCGGACGAGGAGTATCGGGGAGAAGATGGAGGCGGTGTGGGAAGAGAACGTTGAGGTGAAGGAGGCGTTCGAGAGGTTCATCGGACCTGGACTTAAGCTTAAACTTCAAGCTTTTGTGTATCTTTTTTTTTTATTTTTTATGAAAGCTTTTGTGTATCTATTTGTTCCCTCCATGTAACTCTTCTCCTTTCTTAATGAATACATTTGCGTTTGAGGGGGAAAAAAAAAGTAAAGAAGGCAGTGGAGGGGATGAAAACACGAAAGGAATGGAAACGAGTTGAGAATGAAGGGTACAATTAAAAGAATTAAATGTGTGGTTAAGGGTATTTTTGGAATTTCAATTGTATTTGCATATCGGTCCCACTCATCTAACAGGACAAATGACGGAAGTTACCTCCTAGGGGGGTATTTGTATGTTTTTCCAAACTAGAGGGGGGTAAAAAGAGAATTCCAAAAATGCGAGGGGGAAAGTGGAGAATATAATAAACCTCAGGGGAATTTTTGATAATTAGCCTTAAATATATTCTTCATGCAAAATTGTACATATGGGGCGGCGTCTTGTCACCAATCGCTGGCTTCGACTGCTATGTCGGTCTCTATACGCCGGCGTGGGAGAGCAGCAGTCCTCCGTCGGGCTTTATCTCTACTGGTCGGCACTGTTGGTGTTCTCCGGTGTTGCCAACACCGCCTTTCCCTGGTTCGTTTCTGTTTGCGGCTAAACCCAAGCAACCTGCTTTGTGTTGTGGGGCCCACCAGGACTGGGCTTAGTGGTTGGGTCCCACAACAAGGGACCCGACTTTGGTGGATGCTTCAGATTATTTCGTTGGTGAGTTTGTTAGGGGGTTGGTTGGTGGATTTTTTAGTACGTTTGACATATATGGTTTGTGGCTTGGTTAGATGGTTTGTATGGTATGGTGGTCTTTGGAGTGCTGCTCAATTTGTCGGCAGGGTGGAGCAAGGTCTCGCCCTGCCTGCGAGGATGTTGGCTTTGTTTTCGGATGGATGAGGTTCTGGATCTTTCCCATCTGGTCTCTTTATGGATTTTCCTTGTATCTTTAGGTAAGTTTTGGATTGTCATCATGCTTTCTTATTTGTGATATGCTATTCAGTTGAGCAGTGATTTAATCATACAAGTTAAACTTCAATGATAAGAATACAGACTTGCAACAGAACTTCCTTACATATATTCTCAATAACAACACCATACATATATTCATCTAGAGGTATTACAAGTTAAATGAGTCTTTTATGTGAGGGAATGAATATTATTTTATAAATGGTTGTTATTCTTGCATGGAGAGTTGATGAGGGAGGCCTTGATCTAGCTAGCTTCCTTATAGATAGCGTTTCAGATACTCCTCCACAGACGTGTAATTAATTTCTGGATAAAGCTTGGAAGCCTCCTCTCCTTCGTCTCCAATCTCAAAATTTGCAAGGCATCCCTCATAACACACATGGTAGTAATGTGTTAATCCCACTTGCTCCTCATAATTTTGACCTGCTAATTCCTTCCAGATTGTTACCATTCATGCATTTCAAAGGTATATATATATATATATCCTAATTAAATTTTGATGTAAATTAGGTGCACATCATTATATGATCATGTCACAAAAGGTGGCTCACCTTTCATTGAAGCAAGAAATTCATCTTCAGAAATAGAAGACTTAGTCAAGTGCTTCCCAGACAAATTTTCCCATATCTCCACCACTTCACTTTGAGATAAGATGTTCTTAGGTGGCCTCATGTACAATGTCTTGTTCAGGGTTTGAGGATCATCTATTGTTCTCATGCTGTATTTTGCAATATCATCTTCATCCACATATATTGCTGCATGCATGCTCCAACAAATTTCATACTTGTAAGTGCTTTTACTGATCAAATTAGTACTGATCTGAAACTCGATCCAACACACCCCCGCCCATCATATATATATATACATATACATATAGTACTACGTACTCACCCTTTTGATTGCCATCACCTAACAAGAGAACATGATGAGTGGATGGAATGATTTGGCCAGGTTGACAAAGACCACCCAGGAAGTAACCAGCAAAACAGTTGGCAGAAACATAGGTAAAAGGTATGCCGGCTTCTTCAATCGCTTTCCTCACCCTCATTTTATCATCAAAAGTCACTCTTCCAGGTTCCATAGCATTCTCCATTCTTGCAGGGTCTGTCCCAAACTCTGACGGCAGAAATCTCTGGAGGCCAGGAGTGTCTATTAATTAGTAGCCAAGTCCCCTGCAGATAATTTGAATTAGGAGATATGTATATATATAGATCGATGCACAAATTAACCTTGAGATTGCCGGCCTCCTTGATAGCATCAACAAGTTTTAGTTGGAGAAGGATATGGTGGGTCCGAATATGGACACCGGAGATGGCACAGATGACAACATCAACTAACTTAACCGCACGAACAAGGCTGTCATGATCATGAAACGAAGCTGAAACCAGATGTGCACCTTTGTTCTTAAAGGCAATCAGTTTCTGCACCTTTTCAATGTCTACCCCTATTTCTGGACGGTGGAGAACGAAGGTCTCATGGCCAAAACCTAGGCTGGCCTTCACTAGCCTCCTCCCCAAGTAACCAGTACCACCTACTATCAACACTTTGCTCTTTCCCATATATATTTTCTGATCACGACCTGGTAAGTACTGTTACTGATTTATCCTCTTAATTTTTTGTATCTTACAGTACTATTCTTATAGCTAGTTCTGTGTGTCTAAACAATCTTGTTTCAATGAATTGATGAGAGGGAAGCATTTAAAGGGAAGCTTCTAGCTAGTTGATGAAATGTCCATGTCTTCTTGCCTCTCTTTCAAACCAAGCTTCAAATTTGGTTTGCTCAATCTTTTTCACGCCCAATCAGTAGCTAGCAGCTACGCCTAGCTTTAAGGCTGGTCAAAATTCTCACAAAAAACTTCTACTCATGGCGTCACAGTTCATTGAAAAACCATCCTTCCCCTAAAATTTTACTTCATCCCGCCAAACAAATATGATACATTTGATTGAAGATTAAGAAATATGTTGACTTAAGGATAAGAAAGTAAAGTAAATATATAAGATAAAAATAACTTTTTTGAGTGAGAATTGAAGAGATAACTCAAAAAGAAAAACGTATAGTTTTGCTGGGAGTAAGGGAGTATTAAATTTGTAGTATATTATAGAAAAAATAAGAAATTAAAAAAACTCTCATATTTGGCCTAATCTACAATTTACCCCTGCATTTTCAGAAATCTACAAAAAAAAAAAAAAAAAAAACATGAAGTTAATCTTGGTTAATGCTTCTGTTAGGGCCGCTACGAGCAAGTCTAGGCTGGTGCGAGCACGCCTCGGGTCGCCACGAAAGAGCCTAAGCCACCGTGAGCAAGCTAGAGCCTCGTCGCGCTTAATCTCGGGCTGGGAGCGAATGATAATTAAGTGCTATTAGTAGGTAATTAGTATCATTTAGGAACACCTGACGTTTAACGTTTTCAAATATTTATTGTCACATCCTGTTTAAAACTTTCTCACCTGTTTAAGGTTAATACATATATAAAGCGTTCTTCCAAACAAAAGCTGCTATATACATATATATATATATACTAGAGAAACAAAAGTTAGAAATTCATTGAAGGGATACGAAAGTTACAAGAGAAAGCAAAGAAGAAATCTATAATTAATTACTATAAAATTTAAAAATGTTACTCTAATTTTTTTTTAACGAGGAGAGATTCACCAACCAAACCGGCACGGCAAGGCAACACGTATAACAATGTGTATGCCACCTTAGAAATGGGTATGGGCTTAAGCGTAGTCGAAAGTCCAATGGGTGCATGCAAGCCCATCCACATGGGCCTAATTCATTAACTTCTCCAACCAAGAGATTCATGTACCCCCAAAACCCAAATTTTGGTAGGCAAAAATCCAAAGGAATAGTGTAATAACCTGAATTCGATTGATGTGATTCTCACCCACAATAAAGAAATCGTTACAAATAATCGTTAAGTTTGGGGAGGGTTTTTTTTTTTTAATTATGGAGAGTGAAAAATTAGCAGGAATGTTTAAAATTAATTAATTAACGATTCGTCTCTTATAGTTAATTAATTAATGTTATGTGAAGGAGAAGTCGTAAGAATTCACATTAAAACAAAACAAAAAATTGTCTTACACGCTTTAATTAGTTCTACGTAAGTTTCCTTTTTAGTTGTTTTTAGGGAAAAGGTTGAAAGTCTTGAAAGTTAAATAGCAGAAAAATTGATGTGAAAAGGGAAAAACAAAAACTGAAATTTGTAATAGAAACATATTTATGCAAAATTTATCAGAACCGAGCAAAACACAATAATTACGGAATTCGAAACATAATAATTCGTCTAATCTTGCTTCATTAATTAATTGTTGGATTGGGAACATTTGTGCTCTCTTTTCGGAAGAAGAAGAAGAAGAAGCAACCGAATAAAAGTTTAGGATACGTTTGGTTGTGATTTTTTTTCAAAAAAAAAAAAAACATTTTAAGTTTCTTTTGTAAATAATTGAGATATATAATTAGTTATTAAAGAGATAAAACTTTATTTTTAAAATTTTAGAAAATTCATATGTTAAAGTAGAAAAGCTTATTTTGAAGTTTTTTATTTTAATATTATAATTTTTCAAAGTTCTGAAAATAAGATTCTCTCCTTAATAATTAGTTATACATACTAATTATTTACAATGAGTGGTTATCCATACTAACTATTTACAAATAAAACTTGAAATGAAAATTTTGAAAATTTTCACAACTAAACAAGTTATTAAATTTTCATTTAATTATGGAAAACTTCTCAAATTTTTATTTCTAAATTTCTTTCATTAATATTTGATTGTATAATTAACTTTTAAATAATAGAATACCTTGTTTGAAAGGTTTCTGTTTTGATACTAGTATTTTTTAATATTTGGAGAATAAAATTTTTCATCACTTGAAAACTAATTACATAATTAAATATTTATAAAAAAAAATTAGAGATGAAAATTTAAAAAAAAAAATTATAACCAAATAGACATTTTAATAGTATCTACAAAAAGTCATCCAGGCACTCATGAGGCTGTTAAGATATTTAAAACTATTTGTCGTTAAGAGTAAAAAAAAAAGTGATTTTTTTTTTTTTTTTTTTTTGGTACGGCAACATACATCACTTTTTTAGTGACTGACGGCCTCATGAATTTTAGTATATGGGGTACGATTTTTTTATTACTTAAGTTTCTTTTTTTTTTAGCAATACTTAAGCTTTTTTTAAGAAAACTAAACTTAATAATTTCTACATTTTCACATTATATACCCATATAGTTCTCATAATTTGAATATAAACAATAACTTATAATAGAAAATAAAAGCTATAAAAAGAATTATGAGTGGGAGGAGGAAAATGCATTATATTAGATAATATTAAACAATATGAATAATTTAATTTCATGTATAAAGTCGTACTTCAAGTGTAATAATTGTTTAAAGAAATTTGAATAAAATAAAGAGTTATTTCAAATATTTTTTATCCATTGAGATTTTATAAAACTTGTAACACTCTTAATTGTTAGGTTAAGAATATTTAATTTTCTTTAATTGTTTAAGATCAATTTTTAACATTTTTTAAAACTTTAAGACTTGTGTTGTGAAATAGCGAAATATTATGACTTGAATAGAAATTATCCCTAGTAAAAGGATGATAAAGGTAATTTCACCATCTTTTCTCCAACTGGCTGAAGCGCCAAGTGGGCTTTGCTCCTTGTTTCTGGGCTTAAGTATTAGTTGACCCTTAAGATATGTACATATTTTTTCAAATGGTTCTCACAATTTATTTATATCAAATAGTACTACCATCATTACGGTGTTAATTTGTAGAATTTTACTGGAGTAGGTGACCCTATGGTGAACCCACCTGCAGTAAAATTGACTTTTAAGAACATGTATGAGATTATTACCATATGCTTTACTTGTGAACACTTCTTAACAGAGGCGGTATCCGGATCTAAGTAACCAAAAAAGAAGGTAAACCGTGTTGTGTCCGTCTCGTCTCCGTCCTTAACGCCGTTTTTACAGATCCAGGTCTCAGGGTCAGCTCTGGATTCCATTAAAATAACGGAAGAAATTAAGTCTAGGACCGTTTTGGTCCTCCAACTATATAGTATTCTCCATTTTCTATTTTTAGTTTAGCGTTACGTTCCAATTAGTGGTAGATTTAAGGAGGATCGATTGGATTCAATATTATTGTCGAGCTGGTTACATGCATTGATTCCCATATCAACTTTCTTTAGTAAGTACTTACAATTTGCTGATGACTTTTTTTTTTTTTTTGGCCCATACTTTGAAGAAAGCAAAATGTTATGTATTTACTTAAATGCTCTGAGGTTGCTTATTGTTTAAAGATTAACTTGCAAAAAAAATAATGTTTTGGAGTATGTGTGGATGATAACGAAGTTCAGGGAGTTGAAGACAAGTTAGGTTGCTCAAGCTACCGATGGTATACTTAGGCCTGCCAATCCGCCTCAACATGAGGCTCTCTCGCAACTGGCAACCTACAATTTAGAAGGTTCAAAAAAACAAAACAAATTTTTTTTTGAGTAACTGGAAGAGTAAGTTGTCATTAATAGATGGCCCACTAACATTGGTAAAATTTGTTCTTTCCATTATATGATTTATCATTATTTTGAGTTCTGAATGTTAGTTGGAAAAAGATATAGAATTATTTAGAATAAATTTATGTAAGGTGTTTCGGAGAAAATAGAATTATGTTAGTATATATAAGTCACATAAAGGGTCAAGTCCAACCCAACAATCTGGATACGAAGACCCATTAACAAGGTCATATCGCACACAACGACATCCTTGTAGAGAGAGGGTATTGTAGAACACAATAATCAAGACGCGCAATTTACCCTTTAATTATGCTACTTTAAAAGTCAAAGGTACGCATAATGTCTGTAACAACTATCTCTACAAAATTGCATTTACAACACAATCTCAATGATCAAACTTTTTCCTTTGACTATATATAGTAAGTGGTGCATAACACATAAAAAGTATTTACTACATATATTTCCTTTGCCCTTCTTTATGTCTGAAGAATTGAAGTTTGTCCGTTCCCCCTCTCGACATCTATGAGGCTATGAATTGATAGATGACTATCAAATTACTAACTTATTTGGGCGAAATTGGCTCAAGTGTTATGGTGTGTATGAGAAGGTACAATTTTGGGGTTGATTGGGAAATGGTGGTGGATGTTTGTTAGTTATGGGGTGAGAATTTGTGGGCTTAGATTTTATCCTAGAAACTTAGTAATTTAAATAACAACTTGATATCTTCCTTAGGTCAATAGGCCTTATCTGTGTGTGCGTGTGTTTGTGTCTCTCTCTCCTCCAGGTGGTTTTAAAATGGAACATAAGCAAAAAAAAGAAGACATTTTCCGGAGTTTAAAATAAAACAAAATAGTAAGTGTCCGTTTAGCTGTGGACTTTTTTTTTTAATTTCTATCTTTAATTTTGTTTTTTGTAAATATTTAATTATATAACTAATTTTTAAATAATGAAAAAATTTAGTTTACAAATTTTTAAAAAATTAAGTATTAAATTAGAGAACCTTCCAACAGGATTCTCTAATTTAATATTTAAAAAATAAAAAAATTCATCTTTTAGAAGTGTATTAATACAATCAAATATTCATAAAAAAAAAAATTAAAATAAAAACTGGGAAAAAGGTAAACGGATCCTAAAAATCTGACGATCATACCTGTGGCGGTTTGCCCAAGTGGAAAAAAGCCTGCTCTACTCATCAAATTGCCTTTGTTTTCATCATTATTTATTTAATCAATCAATCAATCAGCCCCCCATCCATCCATGTGCTCTGCATATCTGCCTTCCATCGCAATCGTCACTTCCTCTTCACTCTCTTAACAAGTCTCTCCATTCCATCTCTATTTCCTTCCATCTCTGCATTAAATTTCTGTAAAATATGTGAGTTCATATATATACTTGTATTGCATATTTACAGACGAAATTGCCTGTTTTTCTTTCATATTCTTCCCCCCAACAGTCCAATTCACATCCATTCTGTGAACCCAGCTGAGATAAAACCAGAGATGGATAAATATGAAGTTGTGAAGGATTTGGGATCTGGGAATTTCGGGGTGGCCAAGCTCCTGAGGCACAAGGAGACTAAAGAACTTGTTGCAATGAAATACATTGAAAGAGGTCAAAAGGTTTGCTGCTTTCTGGCGTTTTTCTCATCGGTTTTTGTTTCTGGTCAGAAACGTTCTCCTTATTTTGATAAAACTCTACTGTTGACTTTAACCAAATTTGTCTCAAAGTTTGTTCCTTTATTTGTTAAAGATTGACCTTTTCTGACTAACAGATAGATGAGAATGTAGCAAGGGAGATTATCAATCACAGGTCGCTTAGGCACCCCAACATAATCCGTTTCAAAGAGGTAATTGTGAAATTGTGGCTTATAATTTCCAAATACACTGGAAAACAAGCTTCTTTCTTACTTTAATGATCTAGTGATGGCTAAAGGTGCAAACTTTTGTAACCAAGTTTGAATCTTGCAGGTGGTTTTGACGCCCGCCCATCTGGTAATTGTGATGGAGTATGCGTCCGGTGGTGAGCTCTTTGAACGAATCTGCAATGCCGGCCGATTCAGCGAAGACGAGGTCCCCTTCTTCCAAGTTTTTGCCTAGTTTTAAATGAAAGGATAGAATACTGAAATGTCTCTTTCAATACCTTTTGCTATTAGTCATTTTCTGTGGGTAATTAAATTATCGTGCTCACCTGTTGCTATATGTGTTTGATTGATTTTTTCAGGCTAGATATTTTTTCCAGCAGTTGATCTCAGGCGTCAACTACTGTCATTCTATGGTAAATTCATGGCCAAGATTAAATCACTGTCCTGCATTAACAAACTTTTTTAGTGTGTGACATAAGTTCTCTTCCAACTTTGAACATTTTAGCAAATATGCCATAGAGATCTGAAGCTGGAAAATACACTGCTGGATGGAAGCCCTGCACCAAGACTTAAGATCTGTGATTTTGGTTACTCTAAGGTTTAACAAATAGTACCTGTTTGATGCTCCCTTAACATTCCCTAAATGAGTTTTTGATTTATATTTTTGAACTCTTTTCATTTTGTTTCTATGTGATTGGTGTAGTCCTCTCTTCTGCACTCAAGACCCAAATCTACGGTCGGAACCCCAGCATACATAGCACCGGAGGTTCTGTCTCGCCGGGAGTATGACGGGAAGGTAAATATCTGTTCTGTAACAAATCAACCTTTTACCTTTCTCAAACTGATAGTTAATGGAACATAAAGAGTGTTTATTTGATCTATAATATCACTTTTTATTTTTGGATCCCACCAATGCAAAAAGGAGTTTGAGCTCCATCACTTTCCTGCATGTTTAATATTATACCATGTCCTTAAGCTATAATAATATCTTATTACTATTGTTTTGGCAAAAGACTGTTTCTTAGCTCATCCATATGCACCGGTAGCTTTCGTTGTGGGCCAACAATTTCAAAAGATCTAGTTATGTCGGCAAGCATGTATGATACAGATTAGGTTCAATGCTCATACTAAAAAACATTAATCTGATAGCAACTATGAGAGAACCTTGTTATTTTTTATGGTTATTATTTCAAAAACCCTTTGCTTAGTTTCACAGTAATAGCTCATGGCCTGGGAATCTGTAGGATCATGTGACTGGAGGGAGGGTGTCTTGGGGACTGCTGACTTTTGTGTTATTCACATGTAACAAACTGAAATGTTTACTCCTTTGCACTTTTGTGGTGAATAAATTTATTGTCCGTCTGTTCCAGCGATCTGCTACACTGCCAAAAACCAAAAACTTTTGGCACTGGTTGGTGTGCTATAGAATAAAGCAACAAGTATATGTCTTGAACATTGATCAAGAGAACATCTGATTCATTTTAAGATTGCACAATGATGAAGAATCTTGTTATGATCCCTGAACACTACCCTGATGGAAAACAAGCTTTTGTTTTGTTATTGAGTATGTCTAATCTCATGGTGTGCATTTCTCATCTTCTGTATGAGCTTTGAAATCACAGATTCCACTGCCTAATATTTGTTGAGGCCTTTTAAGATTTATTGTACCAGATAATCTTATAGACATCCATAAAGATGTTGTATTTTGTGGTGCTTCTAATTCATGAACTATAAAGATCTTAATTGTTCTTGTTTTTGTTTTTTTGTTTTTTGTTTAATTATGTAGCTAGCAGATGTATGGTCATGTGGAGTTACTCTTTATGTCATGCTGGTTGGAGCATATCCTTTTGAAGACCAAGATGACCCACGAAATTTTAGGAAAACAATTCAAGTAACTATCTCTGTCCTCTATTTTAACTTGAGAAGACGGTCCATGTTGTAGTTCATAGCTGAATTTCATGCATTACCAATTCTTTTTTTTCAGCGAATAATGGCTGTTCAGTACAAGTTTCCGGATTATGTTCATATATCACAAGACTGCAGGAACCTCCTCTCTCGCATATTCGTTGCAAGTTCTGCCAGGGTGAGAATGTGTCTTCCTTTCTGTTAATGACCGACCTTGTCCCATCTCTTGTTTAGACTTACACATAGTAGTACTCTATATAGGAATCCAATGAGCAATGATCTTTTCTAAAACTATCTCCTTTCTGATCATCTTGCAGAGAATCACATTGAAGGAAATAAAGAACCATCCTTGGTTCCTGAAGAATCTGCCTAGAGAGATGACAGACTCAGCTCAGAGGATTTACTACCAGAGTGACAATCCAGCGTTTTCTCTCCAAACAGTGGAGGAGATCATGAAAATTGTGGAGGAGGCAAGAAATCCACCTCCATCAACCACAGCAGTCAAGGGGTTCGGATGGGGGGAAGCAGACGAGGAGGAGGAAAACATCGATGACGAAGTTGAAGAAGAAGATGATGAGGAAGAAGATGAATATGATAAGAGGGTGAAGGAAGTTCAGGCAAGCGGAGAATTCCAAATCAGTTGAGATTAAAGGACCATGGATGGACTGGAGATGGTTATGTGATGAACTGAGGTAGGGGAATTTGATGAACTTTACTCTGAATGTGTGTGTGTGTGTATGATAATAGCTTATTATATTCTCAAACATTAGCATTGTGCTGTAGACTACTCATTACTTTGTAATACTACTATGGAACAATGTGACTTTACTACTATCTGGTAAAGCCTAATATGTAACTGGACATTAATTTGTTTCTTAATAATGCCTGTTTCCTTTTTCATCACAAAATACTACTGTACTAATACTACCAAATGAGACAAACTAAATGCTAAGAAGCTGTAAAAAAAAACTGGATACCATTAATCGATCATTAAGTCGATGAGCATTCTGAAACAATCTGTTCTCAATCATGAAACTAAATCCTTGGTTAAGAAAACAGAGACAGAAATGTTACCCGTTTGGAAATCAGAAACCTCTTCCTCTTAACATTTCAGGAAACAACGGCTTAGGAATGAGGGAGAATAAGAGTCATTCCCTTTCCGTCGCCTCGCCGCTGTGAGGGCTTCGGAGAATCCGTTTTATCTGGTGATGCGTCTTCTTAGAGCTTATCGCTCGGCGGATGTCCAGATCGAAGCTTAACGATGTTGAGAGACTCGTTACTGGAGGAGCTGTAATTGGCTCCGAGTTGGCCGCTCGGAGAATGCGGCGCACGGTGGCCGGTCAGGGAGTCCGGCGATTTCCCAATAGGACGATGGGTTGGGGAAGGAGGAGTTTAATGGCGTTCTTGAGTCAAAAGCTATACTGTACTTAGAGGTTGATACATGGTCATAATTGAGGGACTAAACTTGCTCAGGAGAGTAAAATTGACCATAAAAGTATCCAAATGGCTTCTAAATTTTAAGTTCTGCCATATGCAAATCCCATTTATGCTTGCCAAAGCAATTAAAATAGAAACATAATATCACAGCAATTACTATTAAAATAGAAATTTAATCACGTCTGCCCTCTAGATTATAGCATACACAAATACCTGATCCTCATTACAAATGATAAAGTGCATCGATAATTTTTATAATTTTAATTATTATTTCATGTGAATTCCATTTTAGAATTTATATAATTAGAGTCACATTTTAAAGTTATCGTAATTTTATCGTCAAATTTCTTCTATAGATTTTTGGAAAAAGAAAATAGTCACAAAAGTTTTCTTAAAAAGCTCTATTTAGAACCTAATAATTTAAGCACCTAATAAGTCATAACAATTATAAACGTTGATAATTTCATCCAATTTTTTTTTTAACATTCACCATAAATCCACCACCGAATCACCCAAAACCACCCAAAATAACCACTGGGCCATAGATGAGGAGCCCTGGGCCGTTGATTACGACCCTTGACCACCAGATCAAAACCATCAAATCACAACCCTAGGCCTTACAATCAAGGCCTTGGATGGTCGAATCACAACACCTGGCCGCCGATTTATGGCCTTGGGTTTGCGATCTAGAAGTGTTCAGAAATCTGAGCAGGAGGCTTGCAAAACATGTTTTGTGACAAACGGTTCAAAAATCTATCCTAAAAACATACTTTCTCCATCTTAAATTTATCGCAACCTTTTGTTTTGGCACAGCGATTAAGAAGAGTTGAGAATGTAGAAGTTGGACAAAATTAATTCTAAGAAGAGAGTGTTGAATGAGTAGAGAGAATAAAGTTAATGATATCAAATCAAATGATAAAATAATAAATAGAAAGACAGTTGAAAGGATAAATTAATAATTTTGTTTTAGTAAGCTAACATTACAAATATTTAGAGACATTCCAAAAAAAAAATGTTGTAATAAAAAAGAGACTGAGGAAATATCTAGCGGTAGACGTGTTTCGTGGTAAATTCTGTCAAAAAAACATGTTTAGTGGCAAACACATTTCGTGGTAAATTTTATCCAATAAAACATGTTCACTGAGAAACGTGATTCAAATTAAAACATCAATTGCAAATAGTCTTTTTTAGAATATTGGCAAAAAGTCAAAAATCAATGGCAAAATCTGTCATTTTCCCATTTACATATCATATAGTACATTACACATACAAATGAGATTGGAGTATATGAAAGCTATAACCCTACAAAAGTGCTGCCATATTATGCCTAACCTATTTCCTCATCCTGTGCAGCAAACGAAACTATAGCTCAAACAGAATGGAAATGCAATATCAGGATAGATGTCTGTAAAAATATGTAAAGAGGTTGCATCTTGAACAAAATTTACGCTGAACATTTCAGTGAAACAATGGCAGTATTCCCCACTGGTGTAGAAATCCCTGTCCAGTTGTAACCTCTAGGACCAGAAGGACCACTACAGCCAGCATAGCTGCTCTCCCATTCCAGGTTTCTGCACTTTTTGTCCAACCCCATTCCCACATAGTCACAGGTGGTGGAAGCTCCCTGCGCTGTGAATCGTATGCTGCTAACAGCTCTTCAACACTGCCTAGTGGAACCAAGGACTGCACGTCACAAGGACACAGATAAGATTGTGATACACTCATATTCACACAACTGGAGGGATAAAATTGAAAGCGGGCAACGATCAATTGGAAAATACATACAGACATCAACATACCAAATCAAATGTATCATACCTCCACTAATTCACCGTTTCTATGCATATAAACAAAAAGGGTCTATATCGGCCTTTATATGGTTTAAGATTCACCTGTCTTGCTTCAAGGTTTGAAACTGCCATAGCTCCAACATACGGGAGACTTTCAATTACAGCAACTGCTAAGTCGGAAATGAACATGGGCTCACATCCTAATGCAGGGACCCGGCCCCAATTCTCTATGCCTGATTTCAAAGCTAATTCTTTATATTCCACATCAATTTCTTCAAGAGTTTCAATATGCTCACTGACAAAGCTGTTAAAAAGGGGGAAAAGGGTTGAGCTTCAATGTTATTTCCTATCATTTTTGTCTTTAAAGAATTAGATAAGTGACAACGGCAAAGATTCTTACTGAAAGCTGAGTGCAGAACATAAACAAAGAAAAGTGACGTGTTAACCGGTTTTTTTATATTGCAGTAACTTCCAAGATAATTGTACAGAGTGTTTTCTTTTTCTCTTATGACTAGAGAAGCATCAAGGACTGGTTCTACAAAATAAGTAGTCTCTACTCAACAATTTATCTTATCACTGTCTTTAGAGTTTGTATTGGGGTTCAGAATTTGATTAACTACCTAATTGGAACAGCGAGAAGATCTTTTACCCCCTTTTGACCTAGCTCAATGATTGTATCATCAGTATAGGGCTTCAGCCACTCCACAGGTCCAACTCTGCTCTGTAAAAACCAGTCAACTTCTAACAAAATTAGATACCGATAGTAGGGGAAACAGGTAGGTGGTGGATGGAGTGGGATGTTAAAGCAGATGTGTTCCACTACACAAGACAACATAATATATATAACCAGTCAAACTCAACTCAGTTAAATAACCTTCTGTTACTTCAACTGATGCAGAAATATCTCATTCGAATGCCAATGATTAAATTTTAGTTCTACAAAAGCTAACTGCAAGAAGTACAACAAAATAGATAAACTTCAAAAAAATTGGCGTTAAATTACTATTTTGAAGACAAAGCTAATAGGCCTTCATATATCCACCTTCCGATTATCTCAGCCAAGAATGTCCTTTAGTTTACTTAAAGTTTAACATGATAAGTTTGATAGTAGTGACACTCTAGAACTTGAAAGAAGATTAAGAAATACGTAGTAGTAATTAATGGGGCAACATAAGGTACCTGATAAGCCAGTTTGTGTGAACTGGTAATATTCCTCCTTTCCAATTCTTCCATTATTAAGTCCACACATTCCTCCATCTCAGCTTTGTAAGGATCACCAGCTTCTTCAACATATGCAAGAGGAACCCCATGCGCACTAAAGAATATCATAACCTACATGATATGTATTATTTGTGAAGGCAGAATGGGTGTTATCAGGAAACTGCTACTACAGACAAGTAGTTCCTAAAGTATCAGTGTTCATAACACTAGTTGCAGTTCAGGAGTCTAATATCAAATCCAGATCTAGCCATGTAAAGTCTATCACACTATCGCAGAAAGACCATACAAGTAAAAAGGTTACCATGAATTACCTTATCAGGGCGCTCAAACTTCTGTAGCTCCTTTTCTATCAAATTTGCCATGGCTTTAATGTAACCTTCACGCTGATACCAGGAAGGGATGACCGTATGCTGCATATTTACTAGATACTCATCATCCCTGACAAGCAAATCAAACATACAGTAATGAAGAATAGATCCCTCAAAGCATTTTTACCAAATGAACAAGCTAAGACATGTCCTTACTTCTCACCTGAATATGCTTTCTAATAGCCGAAGACTTGAACCACTGGTTGATATTGAGAATTGTGGATAAAGTGGAAGCACGACAAGTTTTGTGACACCATCCTTCTTTATCTATTAGGTAGCAAAACGTAATCCAACATCAGTGCAACAAACTCTCATTCAATCAGAATCAAGGAGAAGGAGACTATATGCCTAACATAGTAAAGTGATAGTAGATGGGATGGGATGGGGCTCGGAAAAGGAGTGTTATTACGAATGAGGCAGTCACTATAACATATCAAAGAAATATAATTAATTTCAGACTAAAGTAAGAACAACAGCACCGTAACCTGAATTGAAGTACAAAGAAGGCATGCAATGAAAATCTCAAGCTGTACCACCCCCCACCACCCTGGGAGAAAAATCCCTCAAAAAACAGGAAAAATAAAGTTGATCTGTGATAAAGCATCAGACTCAAAAGAATTCACAGTGGATGAAGAAGCCCAACATCAGGATGAAGGACATTGGGAATTTCTAACTTTGATCATGTTGAGAATAACCACTTATTAACACATTCTTTCCTGAAACAACGAACCAGAAGTACGTGTATTCAAATAAGATTGACAGTTGATAGTAGCCTGAGAAAATAAACAAGGGACACAGATAGCATGTATGCACTATACACTATGCACAGATTACTGCAGCTGCAGCAAATTCCAGGATCCTATCAAAGGCTGTGTTTGGCTCCATATTACATCCGGATGAGTTTAAATTTCAATAGAAGGGAATGAAACAGGGCAGAATTTCAGAGCGTTTGGATTGTAAGTGGAAAGGCTGCACTTACTCCCCGACTATTTCAGAAAAATTAGACTCTCAACTTTTGGTGTGTGAAGTCACGCACTCACCTCCTTGGTTATTTTATTTGATTACCAGAGAGACTAGTGTAAATATACACTCACCTCCCTGGTTACTACCAAGTCCCTCAAACTTGGGTGCAGATTACCTTGGTTTAAAATATAAACTCATCTGGATATGATCTCTAAATGTCAAAATGGAGTTGAAAAGGGGCTGAGGCATCATTTGGTTCACTTTACATGTGATTTGTAAGGATAGCGAAGCAGTTCATCTAGTTTGGTTAGTAATCGTTTCCGTTCCAAATCTATTGTACACCTAGTGGTATTGTTATTCATACTAAAATATACTCCTATAATTCGATCAAATCGTTGTAGACATGTACTACTTCCTTTCAAATGACATTAATTCCCTATGAACAAAATGTAAATATGAAAAGGTTCAAATGGTACAAATGTCATTTAAAGTAAGCCAAATAAGCTCAAAGAATAATACCCTAAGCTACCAGAATACCTGTTCTATCGCTTCTTCTGTAAATGGATGCCAATACCGCATACCCACATATACTTTCGCTTGGACATTCTTCTCCCACAGTGACTTCCTCAATTCTTCAGCCTGAATAGAGGAAAAGATGACAGTTGAAAGGGATGAAACCATGTCACAAGAAACTTTCTGATAAAAAAACTGAGCAGCCATTCAACCCATCAACATCTCTAGCGGATGTGAACCTTTAACTAAAAAGATGGTAGTGAAAAAGAAAAGGTCATCATCATACTGCACTAGTCCCACCTATGTTGGGGTAGTTGCATGAATCTAATAGTTTCAATTAATTGTTTAAAATTAGTTAACACAATGAATTCATGCAAACAGCATAGCAGTAAACTTTTACACCAGACGTCTTTCCTATTGTACCCTTCCTACAAAAATAATAATGAAATGAAATTCCACAACCATCATACAAATAGATTTCTCCACTTGCATGGAAAAAACATGACACATGTCACATTACAATATTAATATTGTAATATCAACATCCACATCATGGAATATAACTAAGCGAACAGGGAAAAAAAGTGAGGAAAAGAAGAAGTAAAAAGTTTGTCGTACCTGAATGTTTGTTAATCAGTCTGAATCAATTAATTTCTGGAGTACAATATGAATAAGAAAATGAAAATAAAACTTGCCTGAGCATCTGTTATTTTGCGAAGAGGAGAACCACCACCAATTGAGGCATATCCTTCCTTGCTCTTTGGAGCTCTGAGAACCGACACAAACTGGGCTAAGGGTTTCTGGAGAAACCGAAATACCATCGGCAGACGTATTATATCCTACCAAATTGCTCACTATAAGAAACATAGACGAATTCAAAGAAAAGTTTCAAGGGAGGGGAAGTACTAAAAATAAAAACAATAAGGTCAAGTAGAGCACATTAATCCGCATTAATCTGCTGGATAGTGGATTATTCAGCTAAGTGCAATTCATCCACTTAAAGAACTAAATGCAATTCATCCTTAGAATTAGCAACCATAGCTAATCCCGGCATCAACTTAATGGTGCATTTCAACTGGTTCTTCACATGCGAGAATAATCGAGTGGATAGATTTAATAGCTAATGAGCACCAAATGACCCCTAAGAAAAAATGATTGATACCGGATCAGCGAAGAGGTTAAACAGAAAAGGCTGAACATCCTCCAGAGTCTCTGGACCTCCAAGGTTCAGCAACAAAACTCCAACCTTATCCTCTCTCGCAAGCAGAGAACTACTGACCGCGTTACCAGTTTCAGAAGTGACTACAGCAGCTAAAGGCAACAAACTCTTGTCTCGCGACAGCTCGGAAGAGGACTGTGATTGGAACCATCCAGAGGCAGAGGAGCCTATTGGAACCAAGCAACTCCTTGACTTGACTGAACCGTCCGGGTGAATGCCAGAACACTTGAACAAAGCCTGCGGCAAAATCCTACGGAAAACGAAACGAAACTCGGATGTTAGGGAAAAGGGGTGGCATAGATTAGATGGCGAGAAATTGGAGAAGAATCAAGAGAGACTTACAGGCGGGCGGCGGGAGTGAGGCATGTGGAGCGAGGGAATGCGGAGGAAGATGATGCGGCGGCCGCTGCCATGAGTGAAATGAAGATAGAGGAAAATCAAACAGCACTTGAAAATTTTGAGATAGAATATGTATGAAGTTAGCAAATGCGAGCCGAGGAGCAGAGCAGGAGTGGAAGAACTTGGAAGTGGTTGTGGAATTTTAATATCTGTCCTTCGGATCAGGGCCATTGTTTCACAGCCCATGAGTTCATGACCACTCGCTCAGCAGTTTTTCCCCCTCTAAAACAAAATTGGTAATTCAGCGTTTATTTTTTAAGGATAAAGCCACAATTTAACACCTACTCCTACTTGTTTTATTTTTTCTTTGATAAATAAATTTATTTGAAACAAGAAAAATAAATTTGTTTGAAGCGAGACTAAATCCGTGACATAGGGAGAGTACGATTATAGTTAAAAAAAAAAAAAAAAAAAACCCTAGGATGTGCTCTACTCCTTGTCGACGTCAATAGGACGCGCTTCAACTCTGCTGGATCGGGCCGCAGCGCACTGCCACGGGCTCCGATTGCTATCTCTTTCACGCCTCGCCAGCAATACCGGAAGTCCGCCTTCGGTCAAGATGGAGTGGCATCAAGCTGCTACTCCTTGGATTTGAGAGGATCCGCCAGTCCACCTCTGTTCATGGTGAGTCTTTTACGGCGCTGATGCGTTGTTACCGGCACCAAGCTTCGTCGTCTCCGGCAAAAGTCAAAACTCGTTAAGGTCAGTCGTCGTATGTTTCACACTATTGTTCCTCACCGTCGGGTTGGCCCGATACGTTTTGGTGAATAGGTGCGTGGCTGGAGTCCTCACGGTCCGGAGTCAAACATAAGAGCTAGTGGCCCCGGAGTGGGGGTGGAGGATCAATCGGGGATGGTTCTCTATCTTGGGCGATTGGTGGAAATTTTGGCACAAATTCGTTAGAATTTGGCGGGGTAAGGGGACTTCCTGCCCTGTCCGGAGCAGTGACGCCCTGGATCAGGTGGGGAGTTGATCTTGAACCAGTCTCCTCCTCATCTTCTTACGAATTTAGGTTCTTACTCTCATTTCTGGCTAGATTTTTATATTTTCTGATTTCTTTATCTTTATTTCTGGATTGGATTGGTGCTTCTATGTGTGTGTGAGTTTTCTATCTCTCGGTAGGTGTTTCTTTCTTTTTGTGCATATTCATGACAAAATGACGCTTAACTTATATGCAGCTAATTTGGTGCGTCGGTCGGTATTGAGGATCTCTACACATTTGTCATGATAATTTATGTTGCTTTCAAGCCATCTGATTTTGCGAGAGGATTGTTGTCTGTTCCGAGACGGTGGATCTCGTGCACTACGGGTTGATGGTTCTCCTCTTTAGGTGCTTTTCCTTTTAGTAACTCTAGTGTTGGACGTTTTGGTTTGTTTGTCTCGTATTTATTGCTTTGTAGCTGATCAATTCTGGTTTGTATTATTTTTTTTAAATAATATATAAACGCTTTCTTAAAAAAATAAAAAATAAAATAAAATCAGTGAGTGACTTAGGGGAATGAGCGGATAAATAAATTTATAAATGAGGAGGTTTATCTTTATCATTTCTATACTTTTTCCTTTTTTGCAGTTATGATTTTTTTCATCTAAAATAAATAAGCTTGTTAGTTGTTAACAGTAAAATTTTATATAGTTTAAATGTTGAGATTACTTTTAAATCTAAAATACTAATCCATCCATCCCATAGAGAAATTTGGTTTAATCTTTTTGAGTTATATCCATTTATCTTAAAGGCCAAAATGCATGATAAATCCTCTACTTTACTGACTCTAGAGAGTTGGTCCTCAATCTACTCATCAAGATATAGTCCTCAAATTCTGAGCAATTTACTGACTTAGTCCCTCTGTAGACAGATGTTAAACGGTGTTAGTACTATGGGAATTTGGCTTGTGGCAAGATGAGGGTTAGCTGAAAATGGCGGGAAAATGACTTACATTGCAGACCCAAAGCTGCTTGGAGTAAGTTCATGATTCTCTTCCTCTTCATCCTCATTTTCTTGTTCATTAATGTCCTTACTTGTTGTTTTATGAATTTAGCCACTTCACTAGGTGATAGAGAAATATCTTCCTCATGCAGTTTTGTGTTGGAATTCTTGGCGCACCAAGATCATTTGAAATGGTACTTGAGCTCATGGAGCTAAGTGAGAACAAAGAGGAAG
>JBBYHH010009740.1:0-17005 GCA_038382905.1 Daphne laureola | reverse complement strand
ATATTTAGAAAATTTGGATTTCAAATTATGATACACATATGAAATATTTAATTTTCAATGTCTAAATATTCATGAAAATAAATCATAGATTAAATACTGTGAAACTGTCAAAACAAATGGATGAATCGTTCACGGACGGAGGGAATACTACATAGTAGACGAAAGTTAAAGGAAAGTATTGGCATATGAACCTACCAACTCTGATACAGCAAAAGCGTATAAACATATATTGTAAAAGGATTGAAGAAACGTATGTAAAAGATACCTAGAAGCTGGAGCTGAAACTAAGGCGTCTACAAGTGGTGATGTTAAAGGGGACCCGTTCATCAAAGATGACCAACCACGTGCTTCTGTGGGAAGAGTATGAGGAATTTTGGCATGTGTATTTACATAACCTGGCCACATATATGCAGATCTGTCCAGTATGTTTCTAGAAATGCATGCCTCAACTATCAGGTGCCACATGTTTCCAGCTGCAAGAACACACAGTATCCAATAATGACAAAAGAAAAACACCTAAGGACATAGATATTGAGAAGATCTTTCGAAAGTGTATAAAAAATATATTTTGAAAGTATTAAAGAAAAAGAACTTACACTTGAAAAACAAAACATAGAGAAAACACAGCGAAAAAAAAGAGGGTAGAAGGTTGTGTAAAACAAAAAAACAAAAAAACAAAAAAAAGGAGAGAGAGAGAGAGAGAGGTTACAATAATGAGTTGGCATGCCATCAGTACTCATATATTTATCATGTCCACTGCAAAATGCGCTACCAGAATTAAACATAATTGCCCTAGCAGCAGCCTCATCAGCCATAGACTGAATGGATGGAGCAGGAGTCAGTAAATGTTCATATTCACCTAACATTTGTAAGCTGGAAACCAGCTCCTGCCGACATTTTCCCAGAGCTAGTTCCTCTATATTTCGACTGGTTAGCTTGCATTCAAATTCATTAGTGATTTCACTTTCCTCCTCAGCGATGTCAGCTACTACAAGTGGTATGATGGACAATAAGATGCACAAGTAGGTGCCAGGGAAAGTTCGAGGACCTGAACTCATAAGTGCTCCCTAAGAAACCAAGAAAATTTGTATTGATGTGAAATTTTTTGACATCAAAGATTATACAATATGAAAGGACAAAACCTATAAGAGAAATAGGCCTCTTGATCATTGAAACATGATACTTTTGAAAAATGTGAACATAGTTAAAATCTTTTTTAATGCAAAGAAAAGCTTGTTATTTCTGAACAATATTTAAATTTGGAGAAGTTAGAAACAGAGAAACATGAACTATTGGCTGAACTTTTGAGATAAAATATGAGTAATGCTTCATGACACACCAATTTCTTGTCAATAGCCACATTCAAACTCATCATTCGTAGCTGCAACACAAGCAAAAATAACGCATTGCATGGTTCAAAATGTGTAATGCCACAAAAAAACTTTGTGCAAAGAATTCGTGACATAAATCATTGGCAAAAGCAGCACATGTACAGTACTACATGGGAAGATTAAAGACATCGTACTATTGCTCAACTGAGTTGACATGAGGGGAAATATATTCAATAAACAAACACTTAGGCAAGAATTTTTCAATTCATGCAAAGGCTATAAGTTATACAAGAAAGAATGAATGAAAGAAAGAAACCATATAGTATAAAACATATTTTGTGCCAAAAACAAGTAAGGCTGCTAGCTTTTTATACCCTTTGAACAAGTCGCAATGCTGCAATCCAAAGACCTAAAAATGTGATACACCATGTTGTATGGTTAAGAGCCTTCAGAGCCTTTACTAAGCCTACAAATTTTCATTCGGTAGCTAATTAAATATCTATTCACCTCCCAATTGAATTGGCAGAACCCAAAAACAAAACAGGTAACACAATTTAATAGTAGTACCGGTAAGGCTTGATATAACACTGGTAGAAAAGGCATGAGATCCATTCACGACATCTTCCAGAAACAGATCGATAGGTAGCCAAAGGCCTGAAAATGAAGGCCCATAACATTGACCAGATGAAGCCATCAGTGAACCTATAGAATCGTAAGGATCCTTGTTTGATATCAATTTGCATGGCCTGGAGAACAGCCTACAAGGGAGCACCTCTCCTGTAACACACTTCAAATTCTTCATAGTCACCGACTTCTCAGCAAGAACCCTCAGTTGCTGAAAGAAACTACCCCAATGTAATGGCCTAACGGAAGGAAATATGGCATGAGTCAGATTCTGCTTCAAAACTGAAATGCATCGATTAGCAAGGGATCTGGGCCAAACTGGGTGCATGGGCTTCCCCTAACACCAACCAATCATTTATGCAGCTGGTGGGATTTGGTAATATGACCTTAACCGGCATTTACACACCAAGGGTCTACACCAGCTAAATCTAGCAAGAAAGGGCATAGAGAAGCAAAACAAGACAAAGAGTAGAAAGAAACCTGATAATGGGAGAAACATCTTACATGCTTTGTTGGGCCAGGTATAGAATCCTTGAAGTTACTTTGTTCTGTAGAAATCCTATGACCAACTCAATGGCGAAAGTAGTATTTGCTTGTTGAAGCGCAAAGCAGCTCTTAATTTTCTGGACATCTAAGCTGCCAGGATGTTGGATGTTCATATCTGGAGTTATCGCCGAAACAGACTTGTTTTCATCAGTAAGCTCCAGCAGGCCTTCATCGTCTAATGAAGCAGTAAGTAGCAGCCATACAGTTGCAAAAACAAATCCAGCTAGAAGCAATCCAGTTTCAGCAGCTTGAAGACCAAATATCCGAGAAAGATTAAGAGCTTCATCTGTTGATCTCATGATCCTGCATTTGCACCAAATAACTAGCTAATGCATTCCTGCAGCAATAATAAGCAACGGAAAGGTGTAGGGTGGTGCCATGAAAATGTGACCGGCGTTTAAACTATTATGAGTTAAATAATACTCCTCCGTCCCAATTCTTTGGAAACATTTTACTTTCAATATTCATTTGACTTCAATTTATCTATATAATTCTATAGTGGAAAAATATCAAATATATATATGTTCATATACTAGACACAACAAATTACCATTTGTGCACAAAAATGTTAGGGAAATAAAATCATAGGTTAAATGCTAAGAGTTGTGTGTTTCAAAAGTTTTGGGACAAAGGAAGTAGCACTATTTGTAACACAGATGAGTATCCACAAATTATGAGCATAGAAGAGACGGAGGTCATTGATATGACACTGAACTGGACCTTACTTGTAATAGTTTGGGTCCCTGACCTCAGATGAAAAAGAGAAAGCATGTCTGTTAACAAGCTCCAAGTATAGTCTATACGCTGCAGGCTGACACTTGCGCTTCGGGATAACTCTGAAAGCCAAAACAAACAAAACCCTCAGCAGTTAGTTCCAACATGGTTAATAATCATTCCACCGAAACAAGAAGTACGCTCATAAAATGGCCAGAACGCAGACGCTGTTGCAACTTCACAGAGGCCTAGATTGCAATTTACCCTCAAAATAGTTTGACCCGGACACATAACAAACTATTACTCTTACGGACTAGGATTCTGGGAATCCCCAAGCGAGAAAAATTGGTACCACAAGACTGATTTCCGTGACGCTGGAAACAAATTCGAATCGGAACCTTGCCTATGAGTATCGTCTTCCGTAACTGCTCCTGTTTGACCTGATCAGCCTCTGGAGACTCTTGATTCCATAACCAGTCATCAACCCAGCCTTCTTCATATCGCCGATTCGCAAATTCAACTGTAAAACCAACTGCCATTGCTCTTCGCCTTGTAAAACTTGCGCCCATTGATGCAGAGCTCTTCTCCGTACTGATCCAATTGCGTCCCCTCGAAAAACCATCATCTGGGCGGGAAATAGCAAATCCATTTCCTGCAATCCTCGGGCCACTAATCTTTAAACCCAAAATCCAAATGCCTATTCAAATTTAGGACGAATGTAACAAGTGTCCCGGAACTTTGATGAAATTAACGATTTAGTCCTTTCTTTCGTCACTCTGTACTATTTCATGCTCAAGTTGCTTATTCCTTGAGAGAATGAGACTGCCATGGAAAACTGTACTAACTTTAACCTAGACAGATCTAAATGGACATGTATGATGTATAATGGAGTTTAAAGTTTGGGGTTGGGTAATTAGTGTAATTAACTCAGGTAAAAAAAAGTACTAATGATATGAGCTGAGTTACCTAGTGGAAAGAAGAGCTAGAAGGAGCAAAGGAGGGGCAAGCCTGAAGGCAAAGGCCTTGTCCAGAAACTTCCAGGCAACTGGTTCATGGTTGCCCCAGAATATGTGGGACACCAGTAGGTAAGCCAGCTCGACTGATGGCAGAGTCAACCCGGCCGAGTTGAGCATGGACCGAACTTGACCGGCCCAGACAACCGGCTCGGTCTTGTTTTCCTGAGCCAGCTTCGTCTGCTGGAGCACCCTGTCCCATACCCCTACGATTTCAGATCCACTAGGTTGCTGGTCCATGGAATGGTCTGTCGCTTGGCACCCAAGGTAAGTCAGCTAACTAGCTTGAACCAGAAGGCAACACAAGAGAGATTTGATTCTAAGTTTGTTTTGCAGGTTTCAAAACCCTAACTGGTCATGTGGCCTTTTGAAGCTAATCTCATCAACATAGTGATCATCTTTTCAGCTTTAAGCGCCCGTCTCCATTTGCTAGCTGTTTCATGCTAACAGATCCAACCAATTAATTCATGTGTTCTGAAATTAACCAACTTTGGTATCTCAGGAAAATTTGTGTGCCGTCGCGTCAAACTTAGTGCTGCATTCATGCCCTTGAACTTCTGTCTTTGATATTTACTCCCGGAGCCAAGTTGACAAATTTAATACAGTAAATTCTAGAAAGTTTAAAACTTCACATCTAAATTAAAAAAAAAAAAAAAAAAAAACCAGTCTTGAGGCAAGCATTCATGTTCCAGCTTTTGCTTTCTGTAATCTTTTTATATTTAAAAGCTTAAAACTTGTTATGAAAGTTTAAAACCTGGGAAAAGGTAAGTATAGCTGAAACACTCCATTGGAGCCTTCCTAGATCTTTGGATATTTTTTTCTTTTTATTTTTCTTTTTTCTTTTTGGAAAGGAACAGTGCCCCTGTAATTTTATACTATCATCAAAAAACGCCCAGCGGCATTTACATCAAATCCTAAGATCTTTGGATTTCACCACAACCTGTGAATTCTAAACCCAGTAGGTTCAAGACAGGGTGTGACAGAGAGCCATGTAACAGGGAGTTGCATTTAGCCCTCTGGAAAACAAAATTTACTAAGATGACTTGAAGATCAGTTACCAGTGACGACTACGGCTGCATCCATTCCTGTCCAGACACCAGCACCAGTAGTCTGACCTAGAGATTGCATATAGTTCTTCTGGAGTCTTCTTCTCAAGCTCCTTCGACTTCAAATCAACCAAGGCACAACTACTTATTCCATTCACACTTTCACTAATTACATTCTCTGGCGCCTGATGATCTTGTTCTCGCATTCTCTTGTACAGTCTCATCACCGACACACAATCTTCATATGGATCATGCACACCCGTCTGGATGTCATACCTGTCGTGTTGAGCAATGACCACTACTAAATATTGGTAAGGAACTGGAAAGGCAAAAAAGATGATGAAAATACACTGAAAACAAGAGGGTCTGGGCTTGAACAAACTTGCCCCAAGTATGTTTTGGTAAGATACTTGAGCGAGTGACTTGCAACAAGATTTGTTTTCATCAGCGGACGGTAGGTTGAAGTGTCCCTGTACATGGACAAGTTTGTATAAGAAAGCATGGTACTGCATAAACAAGAAATAGATTTCTTTCCATTGCCCAGCAAAAAGATAAAAATGTCACCAGCTTTGCCATGTTGTTTGAGATAAAGATCAAGGAAAGGTGCAAGCGTAGCATGGAAGCTAAACACAATTCTTCGATGCTTTCTAATTTTAATTTTCATTCCAGAACTCAGATCAAGCATATTCACTTAACCACTCCAAAGAATTGCGGAGTACTTTTCAGAAAAACAAATGGCTATTTAGTTTAGAGCATCAACAGATATTTTGGATAAAGATTGTTAACACAGACAATTCCCAGAAAGGAAACATAGCTCAAAGATAGTATATTCTGGATAACAACTTACCTCAACAAATATTTTGGGTACTTCATTCTCAAGCAACCCAAATCATGAACCAGGCCATGACCCACAAGAAGCCTAGCATTTTCTTGACCTAATTTTCTTCTTTCTGAGGATTCTCCATTATACAAAATCTCCAGTACTTTGTCTCGTGCTTCATCCAGCTGCATTGCATCTTTCAGATGGTCCTCTGTTAATCCTGTCACTTCATATCTGCTAAATTCCCATAAGGTCACTGAAGAGATCTCTTAAAGTCGATTACATCATGAAGGCGAATAAACAACCACCTGTAGTTAGTGATAGGAAAAGGTGGTCGAACATATGCATGGAAAAGCAGATTCTCATCTTCATCGACAAGGCACACCCTAGCGCAGAGGTCAACAGATCCATCATCCCCGCTACCCACCATTTCACAGTCCATAGCTACTGCTCTATAACCCCCATTGTTGTGCTTTTCATCAATGACATATAAGTGAGTAGAATCTACAAAAGGTGTGGAGTCTTGCCCCTAAAAAATCAAACAGGATGTTTAACATACAACAGCAAACTGCTTAGGTGGAAACAACAACAAATGCAAGTCATGAGCCTCTACTGTCTGTGCCATTTTTCAATCTAATCAAACCACTTACTACAGGATTGGGGCCGGGTGCGGAAGAGCAGCATAAATCTCTGTGCTCATCAAGATTAGCTGGGTCTTCCAAGACTTTTAAGCAAAGAGAGCAGCCTCGCTCAGAGAAAACCTTGATACAATTTGATTTTGCCAATCGACCTAAATGAGAGAAGAAGCTCAAATATTGCCCCTACTGGTAATGTGTGATAACCTGATCGGAAAATTGGCATAATTGTCATACCAGTAAGATGCTCTCGAACAGATTCAAACGACAGGCAATGCTTTTGACAAACGGGGCATTTAGGCTGATGAAAAGAATGGTAGGAGCTTTTCATATGTTCCACAAGATGATCCTTTCTCTTGTACTCTCTGAAGCATGCCGCGCATTTATGCCTAAATATGAAAATTTTAACTTAGTAAAGCAAAAAAATTAACAAGAAAACAAAATAACCATGCAAAGACAGCTATATGACCATGAAAGTAAGTAAATGTCGAACATGAAAGCGAATGGGAGATGAAAATCTATGCCCTTTGCAGGATCGAAAAGAAGGAATACTACAGAAGATACTGAACCTCTTGGACTTGGGTTCCTGAAGATCTGGTAGTGAATCCATGACTGGTACTTGGACTTGGACGTATAAAGCAACGTCTTTTGGACACAATTTTGAAGCTTTAGAGTGGAAATTGGGGAAAACACATGCAGAGAAACAATGGGATTGTGCGTTCTTACGAGTTACGAGCGATAGAGTGCAAATATTGGAGGCAGCTCTTGAAAGTCGAAAAACCCTTCACAGCTTCCACCTAAAACCCCCTTCACAGAAGGCTTCCTTTCATACACTTTCTGGCTTCCTGTAAATCAGCTGAGTCAGTCTATACTTATGCACGGCGTAAGGCCATGGAAGTCCTATAACTTTCTTTAATTTAACATTTTAGTGCTAAAACTTCAACTCTTAATATACTACCTCCATCGCACGAAGATTGTACAATTTCTTTTACTGTTTCAAGTTGCAGTGTTTGACTCAAAATTTAACTAAGATAAATAGTGAAAAAAATATATATCTAGAAAGTTTAGAGTGCAAATTATGAGAAGCATATAGATCATTTAACTTTACATGTCTATGAATTCATAAAAATAAATCGTAGATTAAATACTATAAAAATAACAAAGAAAATGTGCAATCTTCGTGGGACGGAGGAATACCAATTATGGTATGAAAACCTTGAAACATTCTCTCTCTTTTTTTTTTAGAGAAATTATCAATTATATTAATAATCAACAAAAATACAACCAAAGAAGCCAAAATCCGGCCAGACGAGAAGTTATAAAAGAACATACCTAAAAGAACTAAACAACACAATGACAGACTTGGACCAAAATAAAAAGCTAAAGAACAAAAGGCAACAGCAAATAATGATAGCCAAGACACAGTAATAGCCTCCGAGAGTGCCTACTGAGGGGTTGAAAAAGCACAGAAAAAAGTGCGGTGAAGTAATATAGATCCGCGATCTCACCCAAGACGCGCTCAATCAGCTCTCATGGAGCTAAACGTCAACTCATTGTGCATGTGTCATCGAAGGGGCCACAGAGCCAGAAGCACACAACCACCAGCAACAACCAAAAGCAATCTAGAAAACACCGAACCAGACGAAAAAAGAACACCAACCGACACGACAACAACCGAAAAACAGTCCACCAAAGCATAAAGGAAAAGGAAAAGGACCGAAAACAACAGAAGGAATGTCACATCGGCCATGCGCCTCGCAAACCTTGAGACCACTGAATCATGGCCCTAGGTAGGGGCAAGGGAAACCCCAACCCCACCGGACTGTTACCGACAATCTCCGCCATGACAGCAGACAATCCCAACTCCGTCCCTCCTCTTCACCTCCTAAATCAAGCAAAAACCCCACAGCTCCTACCCTCGAGCCAAAGCTCTTCCACACAGTGAACTCAAGTTCATCCATAAGATGAGGAGTACTGAAACCCAACCCTCCGCGAGACTAGAAGGGTCGGCCTTGCATCCTCGGGAGGGTAGGGCCTCCACCAATTGCCGACTGCCAAGGTGCACCACCAGAAAATAGCAAAGTCGTTGTCAAGCTCCACCTTTCCACCAAACCAGATAGCGGCAACCAGTGGGTCGATTTGGAAGATCTACCTTGTGAAAACGCGACACAGGCGCCGGTAACGGGAGGCTGAGACCAAGGACCGGCGACCATGGTGCGGGACACCACCCATTCGCCTGAGCGCCGCAGTGGATAATATTGAATGGATCACGCGCGATCCATGGAGACAATGTCGGTGCGCACCGAGGACGGACAAAGCCATAGAGGGAGACGAGCGCCTGGCCGGCAGGAGGGTCGATGCGGCGACAAGACAGAGTTGGCGGCGCCAGCGACATGAAGCACTTCTAGAGACATAGAGCGGCTAGGGTTTTGCTTTTGTTTTTCAGGGGAATGACTTTGAACAGCTAAAAATCAGATAAACAAACTAAGCAGGATTAATGGCCCTGATAAACTAACGACTGGCTCTACGCAAACTTTTATACTCTCTGCATATATCGTTGTTGCTAGATCGCTTTCTCATGTTTTCCGTTACTCCATTTCCTCGTTTAATAGATTGTAACATTACATTTTTGTATAAAGATTATAACGGATAATTTTTTTAGAAATTTGATACTTCCTTTATCCCTTTATTTTCAGAACATTTTTGACTTGAGATGTCTATTTAACTTCAATTTATTTATATTAATTTAAAGTAAAATAAAAATAAAAAATATATATTTAGAAACTAGACACACTAAATTATCATTTTTTGTTACAATTTATAAATTTATATTTGAAAGTGTTAGAGAAATAAAATCATAAATTAAAAGTTGGAAAACTAAATGTTACAATACAAAATGGACCAAGGAAGTAAAACTTATTTATAAAAGGATAAAGTTAAGTGATGATTTATATGAAGTTAATAAAATCTAATCATATAGTAACAAATAAATAGCGAGAAAGATATTTGAAGGGATAAATCTAATTGTGGACTTCGCAAAGTTTTGTTGTAAGTTTAAATTTGAAATTATACAAAAATCTCAAATGAGGAATTATAGGGATCTAAATATTTAGCTTTTAAGATAAGGATGAGAGTAATTTAATGTATATTATAAGGATATATGTATAATAAATTATTAGTAGTAAAGGTAAGGTTCAACTTGTTATAAATATACATATATGCTATGTACTTTGGAAAAGTTTAATCACCCAATTGTCATTGGATAAATTAGCAAATTTCTTTGGAATAGCCTACTTCGGTTGTGTTCAAATGCAGAATTTCACCACCCATCTAACTATTTGTTGGATGTGAACGCTCAAATTTGGGATCTTCAATGCATGTATCACCCTTATAATTTAAAATTGTTACAATAAGAAAAAAAGGTATACGTCAGGTTGTTCACATCTCTTTAGGGCTCAAAATCAAAAAAAATTGAACAAGCTACGAACGAGCTTGAAATCTATCGAGCTCGAGCGAACTCAAATTATTCACTTCAATCAATGACAAAATTTAAGATAGAATCGAGCCGAGTTGAGCATTAAATTGTTCATGTTCGGTTTGAAATGTGTAACGCGCTTAGAATTTTGTTCAAGTTTGATTTAATAGTTACTCGAGCAAACGTCGAACGAACCTTTAATTAAACTGAGTCCGAGCCAAATTCGAGCTGTTCGTTCAACTTTCACCCCTACATCTCCCACATATCAGTTTAGTGTAATAAACTAAGATAAAAGGAAATACTCACTCTGTCCTCAATTAATTTATTTATTTATTTTGACTATTTTACGGTGTTTATTTTTTTATTTTTTTATGAATATTTAAACAATTAAAGTTATGAAGAAGTTTGACTCATTTGGTTGGTGAGAAATGGATAGACTTAAATATCCCGTAGTACCCCGAATTATAATGACTCAAGCGATTTAGGCTCTGAAATATAAAACGGGCAGATCAGTACCCTCAACTATTTAAGTGGGGTAAATAAGGATCTGGGCTCAGCCAACTCGGTACGTGTTGTCACGTGCCGTTACATCTGTTACAAAGTGACGACAATTTTTAACTGACCCGACCTTCGTTGAATCTCAGTGACCTTTCTGCAAAAATTTAAAACCCAAGACCAACCCCAAATGTTAGAAAACTTACTGAAAGAACAACATGCTTGAGATCTCATAATCACCCACCGCTAAAGAAACTCTTCCAACTTCAGTTCGAGTTTCTCAAACAATATGCTTGAAATCTCATGAATTTCCTAGAACTTGACTGTGAAATTATCCAATTCTTAACTCGAATATGGTTTGCAATCAGATGGGTTTGTGGAACAAAGACGAATTAACAGTACATACAACTACAAGCATTCATCGAGCTCATCTTGTATGTCGGCGATCAACACCTTGGCTCTGTTTTCGCTTAAAACCTTCACCGTGCTCGCTCCGATCCCGCTCGCGCCGCCAGTCACAATCGACACCTTCTCTTCCAACCTAAAATTAAAACACAGAACACAAACCCAGGTTCGATAACTTTTAAGAACAGGGTGAGGGTGACGGAGTGCGTGTGAAGCTCATGGCGACATGGCAGAGGAAGTCATCGGTGTACGATTCCTTCTTCTTCTTCTTCTTCTTCTTCTTCATGAATCTGGAGAGCAGATCTTTGTGAGGGTTCGAATTTTCATTAACCCACAACTAAAAAAACAGAGCAACCTCCCTCCATGTCTCTCTCATTCAATGGCGTCGAAGAACCCCAACTCCGACCCGATCCTCCCTGTCATGACCTTTCGAGCTTGGTCTCTGGGTCTCTGTAATCAAATAAATAAAAGATGGAAAACGATTGAGTGAAGAAGATGAAGAAGTTTACAGGGCACGTGAGGTAAGAATGAATTAAAAATGAAAAAGGAAAACTGATTTTTTTAAGAAGGACTAGAGTTTTAAAATTTGATAAAAAAGACACTGAGATTCAAGAAGAACTATCTAAATTACAATCTGACGTGAAAAAGTAACAGATTTAAGGGCACATAATATCACGTGCCGAATTCACTAAACCCAGGCTCTTATTTGCACCACTTGAATAATTGAGGGTAACCGTTTTATATTTGAGGCCGTAAATCACGCAGCTAACTTCCTCAGTCAGTCTCTCTGTCCAGTAACAAAACCATGTCTGGTACTCAGTGCTGCGAAAACCCACCGACGCTGAGCGCCAGCAGCGGGATCGGGTCCGTGTTGGAGCTTGGAGGTCTCCAGACATACATCACAGGCTCTCCAGATTCTAAACGTGCTATCCTTCTCATTTCTGATGTTTTCGGTAATTTCTTTCCCCCATTTCTAGTATTTACCTCTTCTCTTCACTGTATCTATCTATCTATCTTCCATTCATCTCATTTCATGTCATGTTGCTCAACTTACATGCTATATAATCATGATTAATCATTTTGCAGGCTTTGAAGCACCCAATTTGAGGTAACCACAACGTTTAGAGAGAGATTGAGCAAATACTTTCTTCTTGTTATTCTCATTGTAGGTACCTGAAACATTAAACACTAAAACACCCTAATCTTGATCTAATGAGCTAAAGATTAAGACCAAATAGTAGATTAACTTATTGGCCCAAGCTATTTTGGCCTGCAACAAAGTCTAGTTCATTCACTTCCAAAATCAAGTGTTAGCAGTAGAATTAGGGCTTAAGTTTTCTTTAAGCCTTCATGCATATCTGGCTATCTATGTATATGTATGTGCTACCCCATCACCTCACATACTCTAACTGGAAAGACAGAGATCCCAAGAGAAGAGGAGATAAGATGTTACTTCTCGGTCTCACTGAACATGAAACGTATTCATTTTCGGAATGTCCTAGAAAAGTTGAAACCTTTTCTTTTAAGGAAACATTTTAACAACACTTTTACTTATTACCACCAATTTCTTTGCTCTCCTCGAAAAAAGTTACTTTTATCTTATACTATGTCAGTTTTACTCTTTGCCTCAAGTCTTCGACACTCCTTGATCTCCATGCACAATGAAATGTTTCAGCTTTTTTATGATGGTGGGAGTATTATTCAATACTGTTAATGGTAGTTCATGTGTGTGTATAACTGTTTTCTGCTGTCCCATATAGGAAGCTCGCAGACAAAGTTGCAGCCTTTGGATTCTATGTCGTGGTTCCGGACTTCTTCTATGGAGACCCATATGTGCTCGAGAACTCTGAGAAGCCGATTCTTGTTTGGATCCAGGCGCATGGAACGGTTTGCTCTGACTCCATGATTGCATTACACCCGTAACAGAATCAATATAATGCTTGCTTTAGTAACTACATTTACGTATTATGCTTAATTGCTTGTATCATCAGTTTTGTGTTCCAATCTCTGACATGGAAGCTTTTCCACTAAAACTCTTCCCTCACCCTGGTAGTGAGAAAAAATCTGAGGCTCAAAGAATGTAATGTTTTCTTGAGTTTTAGGACAAGGGGGTTGAAGATGCAAAACCGGTTCTGGAGTCTCTTAGAGCCAAGGGCATATCTGCAATTGGTGCTGCAGGATTCTGCTGGGGAGGTGTGAATAAGTTTTCAACTTTCACTTAGATTACGTTGTTTAACACTCTCGCTACTTTCAGTTTGCTTTCTGATAGCAAAGATTGAAATGGTTGACTGATAGATTTCTTATTGTGTGCAGGCAAGGTGGTTGCGGGACTAGCGAAGTCCGACTCGATTCAAGCTGCTGTGCTTTTGCACCCATCACTTGTCACTACAGATAACATCAAAGGTATGCGTATCAAGCAACTCGAGGCTGTCTTATAAGCAAACTCTTCCGTTATGCATTGCACCCCAAGTTTTCACAAGGATGGAGGTTCTGCTGTAACACACACCATGTCCACTGTGTTTTTTTTGCATGCAAACTGTTAATGGCTCTGGTAGTGTTGAGTATGAAAATGGGAACTGTGAAGCATTAAATCTCTCAGAGGCCTTTGATCATAAAGGAAGAATTGTTGGATCAGCTTTGAATTATGTTTTCTTCTTCCCATTTCCCTGTTTGCAGAAGTGAAGGCACCGATTGCAATTCTGGGGGCTGAAATTGATAAGATTTCTCCACCTGAACTTCTTAAACAGTTTGAGGAAATTCTGTCCTCTAGGCCTGAGGTAAGATGTTTCATATCTCTTGGTGATAAGTTTGATCCTCCTAGGCACGACAGACTCTATTCAGAACTGAACTTCCAATAACTTCTGTGGGATTATCATCTTTTCATCACATCTTTAAGTTTAGCTTCTACTCTAAACAAAGAAAAACATATTCTTTTTATTATTACCAGACTTGCAGGATTCTAATGAGTCTCAATGTGACATTTAACAGGTCAAAGGTTACGTGAAGATTTTCCCCGGGGCTGCGCATGGATGGACCGTAAGATACAAGGTTGAGGATGAGAAGGAAGTCAAGGCTGCTGAAGAAGCACACCAAAATATGCTGGACTGGTTTGTTGAACATGTGAAATGAATGATGATATTGGTGGAGAAAGTGGAAACTGCCAATACCATAATCTGCTGCCTGTTGATCAGCAATCATCTTCTACTTGTATTGTGCTGCAGCACATATAGGTCCAATAATTGAAGAGTATGGTCACTAAGACTTTTTAGTCACACAAAGCCATGGACCTTTCTTGATCCTGCTGTATTTGTTGTAGCAGATGAATAGTGTTGAATTAATATCTCATCATTCTATTTTATTATGTACTCCTAATTTGACCTAAAAATCCCTTTGCCACCTCCACTTTGTTAGTTGCAATCTTTTACTCCTTCAAAATTAACTTGAGTTGGGTTCGTACAGATCCAGCAGGCCTAAAATCAGAAACCAGTTAAGTGAATAATCTCTAATTTGACAAAGGAATATAGATAAGGAAGAGACTGTCTGTATTAGCTTCCTCAGAATGATAAATAAGCAGACCTTGTTGTCAAGATAAAAGGCTATCCTGTTCAATTATCCAAACTTAAGTTGGTTACACTTTTTAGAAATGATAAATAACAGAGAATCTCAGCCTCCTCGAGCTTCCCTTCTTGTGGCATCATGCAGCAGTTCAACATCAACTCCATCTGGTGGTAGTTGAACATATCTCACTACCGATCCTCTGATGAAACAGTTCCTCACTGAAAGCTGCAGTCCATCCATCACAGGAGGGAGGATTAACAATTATGCAGAAAGATATAGAGAAAGTGTTGGCAATAGCAGAAAAGCAACATAACAGGCTAATTCTGATGATGATGGATACCGTCTTTCATGAGGGACACCGCAAAGAACATATGTTTAGATAAAGCGACAATAACAAGAACGGTTCAAGGTATTCTCAGCGTTGAGGCCTTCCCCCACGAGTCGAATAAGCAAAAATGTAGAAAATGGCAAGATGAAGGGGAACAATGAAGGGAATGCTCATGTAGTAGACAATGCAAACTCACATTTCAGATAAAAGTGCTATTGTGAAGTGGTCAGCAATAAAAAGAAAATTACAGATTAAAGAAAGAAAGAGAATGAAGAATATACATTCACCTACTTTTCATAATTGTCAAAACATTCTGTTAGACATCAAAGGAACAAGCTAGTATTTTACAAACCCATAAAATGATCATTCAAAATTAGAAGGGCACAGATATGACTCATGGTAAAAGTATGAAACAGAAATGCACAGCGTATGAGTGGCATCCCAAAGACCATATAATCCCATCACTTCATGACTAGCATTCCTCATGTTCTTTCTCCCAAGTTGCACAAGCAAGTACTAGTAGTCATGCAATTTCCACAATATAGTTTGGGCTCTAACATTACCATATAGACAGGATGACAAAAAATGGGGTGGCACAAACAAGCACAAACATTTGATAACATTATTCAAACACTGAAAAATGCCAATGCAAAAGAGAATCAAAGACACCACAAATCATTCAAAGAATACCCCTAACAATTACCAAAGATCCAAAACACACCATGAAAAAAGATGATGACAAAAGAGCATTAAAGCAAAACATTCAAAAACAAGTAAACTAAGAAGATAGGAAAAAAGAAACCCTAGAAAAAGGGGATACCATATGAGGGTACTTCTCCTGATCAACAACCCTAGTGTTCTCGAGCTTGATATTCAGATACTGATCCACAGAGTGGAGGGTTCCTCTGATAGCCAAATCGTTCTTTAGCTCCACCGTCACTTCTCTGCCCACCAAGTCTTTAAAATAAGAGAAGAACAACTGCAACACCAACCCAGAAAAAATTGATGAGACCCAGATCTGGAAAAGAGAGATATAAGACTGGAACCGAGAATGGCGACGAAAAGTTACCATCTTTGGTTGATGATAGAGAAGAAAAACACCCGCGTCTGGAGACCCACAATTCCTCTGGTAGTGCTTCGGCGAGGGCTTTTTCTCAGCGACAAAGAAACGAAGAAGTAAAGGAGGCGAGGATTTTGCTGTCTGCTGGAGTGGAGTGGGACTCGAGTCGACTTGATTACAATTATACCCTTCGTAGCGTTTTATTCTCTAGATTCATTACACGAATGGTTCTAAAACTTTAATTTTTTTACCAACTCAGTCCTAATATTTTATATTTTATCAATTCAGTCCTAAATATTGTTAAACATTATCTTAATTGGTCCTAAAATTTAAGTTAATGAAATATAAGCCACTGTAGTAATTAAAGGTGTCAGTTTTGTGCATTTAAATTAACAGACAGTTAGAAACCAAAGTTTTAGAGTGACTCAAATTAACACTTTTTACTTTTTGATGTTAGAACAAATATTTAGTGAAAACATCGATCATTACTGGCTGGACTTATCAAACCTAATTAAACATTTGATACTTTATTCATTTCAAAACGTATATTACAATTGACTTTTGAGTCATATGACTTTACTTAAACTTTTAAAATATTACATTTGTTCAAAAACTCAAATTTTATACTCTCCTCTGTCTGTAAAAAAATTGTAACAATTGACTTTATCGTTTCAATGTTCAATGTTTGACTGAATTTTAATAAATATAAAAAATATAAAAATAATAAAATATATATTTAGAAAATTCAGATATCAAATTATGATTCATATATTAATGTTCTAGCTTTCGATGTCTAAAAATATATGAAACTAAATCATAGATTAAATACTGTGAAACTGTTAAAATAAATGATACAATCTTTTACGGATAGATGACGTAATTATAATCATGTTTTCAACTATAATTTATAAAGATGATGTTTTCTTTATATCTAGCTAGCTTACATTAATAAATA
>JBBYHH010009629.1:0-17007 GCA_038382905.1 Daphne laureola | reverse complement strand
CACATATGTATACTCAATTATTACTATTATTTTAATTTAATTGGTTTAACCAGCTAGAAATTAATTAAGGAGATATAATATATATATATATATATATATATATATATATATAATGGTACGTACCTAGCTCTAACTAAGTTGGGGCGGGAGACATATATACATAATTCCTTAATTACCTGCCTAGCTAGCTAATCCCCACATCCTACCTTCATATCTCGGACCAGAAATTTTAATTACTCAATTGTACTTATAAATTGATCATTGTTATTGTAATTTGTAACCACTCCTATATATATAAGAAATAATTTTTATATGAATATTTGACAATAAATTGATATATAAATTGATCCGAGACCAATATTGGTGTTTTGCGGCGGGTTTGTTGGTTTTTTGACAGGTTTGGTGATTTTGCAGTGGTTTGGTGGGGGTATGGCGGCTCTGTGATTGCTGAAAGGATAGTCAGTCAATGATGAAATTTGGAAAGAAAAAAAAAAACAGGATAAAATTGTTAATTTAAAATTATTTGGAGTGATTAAATTGTTATGCTCAAAACTTAGCTACAAATAGAGTTTTTAGGAAAACTTTAATAGTTATAAATTATAATTTTTCTTGAACTTCCGTTACATTTAATGAAAAAAATAGACGGAAGGACTACGAGTACACCATAATTTTAAAAATGAGACTTTAAATTGACGAAAAATTAAAATGGAATCTAAATAGGATGAAATTAAAAATTAATTGACCGTCAATACAATTTACTCTTATCATTTTTTATTTTTTTTGGAAATACTTTACTCTATCAATTAGTATAGTCTATATATGTAATCTGTTTATGCAACAACTAGGTGCTTATTCCTTATTTCTTGGATGCGATGACAGGTTTAAGGGGTCTACGTCTTGATTTCATTAGTTTCATATAATTGTTCTTGGCAGTATATGGACCCAAATAATATATGAGGTGTACCTGGCCCATCCGATATTTGATCAACGATTTCAAATCAAAATTATGAGAATCGACTCCATATGCTTCTTCTCGACCTCGAAGGTCAACTACAATGTCTATCTCTCCAAATATGGGACAATCAATGCATTTCATACTCGAGCCTACCAATCAAATATTTTAATGGGGGTTCCGGTATCACTCTATATGTATAGAGTGGTGCATTTATACAGAATTTACACTCTAAACTATACCTCATCTCTTCTTTTTGTTTCTGGATTCTTTTATGTTCTCCTATTTTAAGTCGCATTCGGATCACCCAAACGCTGATACTTGGATCCATCTCGGGCAGAGGAATATTAGTTCTCGATGCTAGCTTTGTGGAATTATTTGAATAAATTGAATTCTTGAACTAATTAGTTAACCGGGTATGCTCTTCTAATTTCTAGTTCAAACGTACGGACTTGTGATCTTGGATTCCAGCTCTAACTTCACGTAGGTAGCACTTTCAGTGCTAAATTAATCAAATTAAACAAAAAGCTATAAAGCCAGAACCACCCTGGCCCAACCCAAATGTGGGCTAAAATTGATTGAGGCTTGTTATGTCCATTATGGTCTATTGGTCTCGGCCTCGTTTAAAAAAGAGTTAATATCTCATATATCGGTGGTGAAAAATATTTTTTTGATATCACCTTTTAATGGACAGAAGGAATCACAGATTTATTTTAATAATATTATTTAACAGGAGGGATCCACAAAATTGTTTCCATTAAAGAGTGATTCTGAAAGAAAAAAAAAATCCACTGTCCATGTATCAAATACTAACTCTTAAAAAAATACGAGTATTATATTCGACTTGCAGCTTGTTGCATTCTTAAAAGTGAAAACTACAACAACAAAAAACCCGAGCTTTGTTGAATCTACAATTATCCCGTGAGGTTTAGTGAAATCTTCAGTTACCTTCTTGACTAGTTGTGTTGCTAGTTGATCTTGAAGAATTTATAGGGTTAACTATTCTTATTATCACTAATATTTTTATCCTAATACTTCAACCCTATATTTTGTTTCTCTCATTTCTCCCTCCCCAACTGGCCACCCTACCTAGCTGTCGTTGTCGTCTAGTCATCTCCACGACGCAAACGAGCTCAGACCGCAGAAACGTAGCCGAACCCATGCTGCTGGGATAAAGGTGAGCTCGAGTTGCCCCTTAACAGTTTTGGAGTATATTTAGTGTAATTATTGCTAAAATCTTTAAGAGTCAACTAGGAACACAACTGATCAATAAGGATAACTGAAGATTTCATTAAACCACAGGGGCGTAACTTAGGGGTGAGAACGAGTCGAGCCGAGTCCGAGCTCGACAACCTCTAGCTCGTTAAGTTTAGGATCGGCTCGAGCTAGGCTCGAATTCTACCTGAGCCTAAAATTGGGCTCAAGCTCGGCTCGTAAAAAGCTCAAGCTCAGCTCGAAAGCTCGTGAGGCTCGATATGATTGTTGGGTAAGCTCGTTTCAGCTACTGATCGAACCAAGTTCGTGAGGCTTGAAAGCTCGATATGAGGGTATTATGAGTATTACTATGAGGTTCGTTAAGGCTCGTGAGCCTCATCGAGCCGAGCCTCTAAAACTCGGGCTCAACTCCTATAGTATACGAGCTTCAAAATCGGCCCGAGCTCGAGTTCGAGGCTTGTGAAGCTCGGTTCGAGCTCAAACCGGCTCATTTCATTTCTCAGGTCTAGGATAATTGTAGATTTTTTAAGATAGATGGGACAAACTGAAGATTTCGTCAAATCGCATGATTTTTTTGTTGTTGTTGTTGTTGTTGTAATTTTCCCTTTTTAAAACCCAAGGAGAGCTAGCTAGCCAAGACAAGGAGTGTGAGTGTGTGTGTGTGTTAAACTATATGGAGTATATATATATGGGCTGTAGTATTCACTGTAGGATAACATTTAGTATATGATGATTAATAGTAGTAATTAATAATGCAGAAGGATGATGAGGGAACAAAAAGGGATGGTGATGATGATTAGTTGTAGTTATAGTAGTAATTAATACTAGTATTAAGTTAATAGTTACTATAATTAATGATTAATGAGTGGGGAGCACATGGAAATGGAGGTGATGGGAAAAAGAGAGTAGTAGCTATTATTTGTTGGTAGGAAATGGCAATTGCAGGAAACAAAGACAAAATGACAAAACAAAAAGTCCAAATATGGATTCACGGGTTCCCGCTTATATCACTTCTTTCCACCACTCAGTCACTCACTCACATGCCAAAACAAACAACTCAACTTCTTGGTTTTCTCAATTATTACTCCTTAGTTCTTACACAAAATCCCACAAACCTAGGCTCAACTCAACACTTACAAATGTCTTCTTCTCTTTGGTTCCTCAGAATGAAAACCACAATTTTCTTCTTCTTCTTCTTCTCTTGGGCTAGTGCTGGTGCTGGTGGCTCTGTAAATGTGGCCAACATTTCCAAAGTTGAAGATGCTCTCAATTTCCATATGTACTATGGCCAGACCTTCAAAGTCATCAAGAATGCTATTGATGGCAACAGCTATCTCCTTATTCAGGTCTTACCTACCAGAGATCAACTGGAATTCATTCTTCATAATTACTACTGTATTACTAATGCCTAATAATTATTACTGATTAACCAGAGTGACACAAAGATGGCAGCAAGGACAAAATATTGCACCCCGAGGATCAAATCATTCATTGTTGGCTTGTCCAATTACTCAGTGGACACCAGCTTTTTCCCAGGTGCGACTGCTACTAACACACACTATTGCATTGCACATTCCCCTTTTTCTTTTCCATTTACTTTCTGTTTCTTTCTCTAATCACATTTCCCCTTTTCCTTTTCTTTTTAACCATGAAACTTCAGTCTCGTTTTTTGAGGTGAGGAAATATGATTCTCAGTCTTTATTATGGAGTAGTATTAACTTGTTTCAGTTGAAGGAAGGATTTGTTTCAGAACATTGTTGGTTTTGTTGCAGCTGTTGGGTTTGCTTGGAACCATGGAAGGAGTGACTTCAAGCAATGTGGCTTCTCAGTGTGTGTTGAAATTGATAGAAGAAGGAACCATCAGTTTAATCAACAAAGATGACCCAAAGCAGCTGGGACAATTTGCTGCCCACTTTGTCAGTGAAAGTGATCAACCTCAAGCTTGTAACTTTGCAGTTATTGATCCTTTTGGTGAAGACTACCCTCTGCAGGTTTGAAAAAGAAAAAAGAATATACAACTATATACTTATCTGTTGAATGACCAATGACTCGGAACTTTTCTTATTACATGTAGAGAGCAGAATGGATCAAGTTTGTGGGTGCATTTGCAAACATGGAGTATAGAGCTAATCAAGTCTACAAAGCTGTATGTTCCTGGGACGGAGAGAGTATTACTTAAATTTTTTACCATATCTATCCCAGAAGTTTATTCTAAAATGTTCCTGCATAGCACTGATTTGTGTTGGAATCTGCAGATTAAGGACAATTACCTGTGCTGGACAAAAGTGGCAGCTAGCAAGGAGAAGGCCTTCAAACCCGTAGTGGCTTGGATGGGATATTACAACGTTAGTACTATTTCGTGTACCGCAAGAAAGAAAATCTCTACAAAAGGATTATCTTTTCCCTTGCAATGTGTTTTCACCTTCTTAGCTCTCAGGGCTCTTACAGGCTGAATCTTTCTCCTGATTTTGCAGTGCATCTGGAGTTTCACCAAGGAAGCGCCTAAGTTGAAGGTATGATCAAACTACTTGTAATGGATTACTCAGTTTGTATTAACTGTAAACAGTTGATTGACATATGAAACACGTTATATGATTGGAGACAGTTTGCGGAAGATGCAGGAGGAGAAAATGTGGATGACTCAATCAGCAAAATTACTTACAACGTCTCTAACCCAGATGATCTAGAAGCATTGCATGCTATACTCTGTGTAAGAACAAATCCTCTCCAATTCCTCCACCCCTAATCAGTGTTACATGCTTTCTTTTTTCTCATTGTTTTTCTGGGTTTTAAATAAATTTGAAGACTGTAGATGTAGTAGTGGATGAAACGTACACTTTGGACCCAGCTGCATACACTCAATCCGCATTTCTGGAGAACCTGAACATTGAAGACACTTCCTGTTTCGGTTTCCTCACAAACCAAAGCTTGTGGAGATATGATAAGAGGGTATATAACTCCACTGTTCTAGGTAACTAACTACTTGATCCCTAGATAAGTTCTGTGTATGTAGTTTCGAGAGTTCAAAGCACATCGATTTTACCTTCTCATCATGGTCATAACAATTCCCTTGTTCTATTTGTCTCGTGATGCACCATGAAAGACTGGTTCGACGGTGCTATCTCACAGCCTCATTTAGTACTAGTAGATCTTGTTGAAGCCTTGTTTCCAACAGGAAACTACACAACCACATATCTCAGAAATATTGCTAAGGTGAATATCATTTAGCCTTTGTTCCATGATTTGTGGTCTGTTTTGATAAGTTATTCTGTTAGTAGCTGCATCTGTGTCTGCCATTCGCAGGGAGAAGAAGTGATAAGCATTGAGGCCAAGATGTGTGGAAGGGATAGTTCGACTGCCATGGACCCTCTAATCCCAGCTTGCGCAACATAGTAGTACCCTGTTTTCAATTTGCCCTATTCTCTTCACTTCACAATCTAATTCAGATTCACATACAGAGTTTCATTTTTTTGATAGACTTACATGTCATATGCTGAGTATTTGATGAGTAGTTAATTTAAAGGTACCTGGAAATATGTAGACTAAACTACTCTCCTACATTGTGCCGGAGTTAAATCTTCTGGAAATGAATGTAGATAAATTTTGAATCAATCATAAATCTATGAGTCATTGTCCACCATTACTAGTATTAATATTGTTTCACAATCACCATTGTGAATGTTTTCTGGAAATATGTACCCATTGAAAGGTTTGAACTGTCACCATTTTGCTCCAGAACTAAAGCCAGGTCATCATGAGTTAATTCACAATATCTTCAGTTTATTTTTTAAATCAAGAACTATTATTGTTTAAGAGCTAATATCTTAACTACTTCTTTAAAAAAAATTGGCAAACCCCAAAACTGTTCAAATCTCTTTAACTGTAGGGTTTTCTATGAAACAAATTTCTCACCAAAAACTTGTGAAACGGTGCAGCTTTCTTACCCGAAGTTTGAAAGGTTTGATTCTCTCACTAACAGTCTATCATTATTCTCCCTCTGGCCTCTTTTACTTAAAGATGAAACCTTGTGGGAAGTTCAAAGATGTGTTACTTTGTGGCTGGATTTTGCAATGGTCTGAATTTCGGCCTTGTTTGAGAATAGTTTTTTCAAGTAACTGTAGCGTTTTGAATAATTTTTCAATGACCGGGATCAAACAATTACAGTTAATCTTGAAAAGCTACCTGTAGATAGCTTTTCAAAACGTAAAAACTACTTTTAAGATGCAAATTTATAAGGACTCTCCCTCCTCCAACGCTGAGGTATTCTGCAAATTTAATGCATCCCACAAGAAATGATACATAGCATTCCTTTTTGAGGTATTCTGCAAATTTAATGCATTTTTTTAATCAATTTACCTACATATTTTACCTTATCACCTCCAAGTTCCCTACACACTTAAACGTTGAAGTAACTTTTATCTTGTATACCTACATGTTCTTTAAAGGAAAAAGGAAAAAAGAAAACTTCTCAAAAGTTTAGGTATTCCATCCAACATTTTCTCTTACAATCTTTACCTTCATTTTCCAAAAAATACTTTTCTTCTCAAATCATCATAAAAGAAAACGATCTCTTTTGATCCCCGAATAAGACCAGACATTTCAATTTAAGTAGAGCAGATGGAATAATTTTTTTTAAAGTCAAACCCAATTTTTGATAGATGAACCATTAACTTTTGGATTGAGAAATCAAACGCTCCAAAGTCCAGTTCAAGGGCACTAAAAACCCTTGCCCAGCAACATGACCCACTTCAATTACTAACCAAATACCTATTTTCCACTATAGATATCTATGCTATGCTACGCAGCAAGAAGGAACATCCCATGAATATCCGCAAGTGTTCTAAGCATACATTATAAAGGAAACACAAAAGAAAAGGAGGGTGAGAGCACATACCAGCTCTCATTAACTATAGTCTCTTTACTTTAAGTTTCAAGTACTCCTTTGAGGAGATTCCTTCAACTGAACAGTCTTGGCTCACTATGACAAATTCCCAATACCCAAAACTTGGTTGTATGACAAAAAAATACTCCAATTTGTAGAGGAATGGCAGGCACTCCATGCAAATTAGCAGCATTGGATTTCAAAAGCAAACAAACAGGTGCAGCAAACAAAACCAGGAGAAATGATGGAGAAATCTGAGTTAAAAATGGTGTGAATGCCATTTGATAATTCTTTCAAATGCAACGTTTCAATCAAATGGCAGAAACCAAACTCATGAAAAACAACTTCAGCTCTTCTAGGAATCTCCATTCATACACCTTATATACAATACAATGCCTGCCTGACAAACTTTAAGCCAAGAATATTCAAACCTAAATTCAGGTTCAAAACGGAAGGCTAGAAAAGGGTGACAAAGAAAGACATTCCTGCAGGAGAAGAAATCAAGAACACCATCTATGTAAGATTCATGTATGAACAAAAAGCAGGCATCATGGCAATCTAACAATATGATTTTCTTGCTGATAATAAGAAACGAGATGAGAGGAGAAAATGCTACCAAATGAATCACATCTCAACTAGCTTCCTATAAACAAATATCAACATCCAAGGCACCTCATTGGATTGCAATCCCTATTGAAAAAGTTGCAAACTCAATACAATCAATAAATCACAGCGTTCAAGTCATAAGGAAATCCGCAGATTTATGTTAACTCGGTCATTTTACAAATCCAATATTCACTTTTTCTCTCATTTTTTCTATCGAATTTTTCAATGTCCCTCTATCCATATATCAGTCAAAAGATCCAGCACTAGATTAATACGTCTGATGATAATGACAATGCAAGAGATACGAAGAACTAATGTTCCCAGTTCTGCACTGTGGACAGAGGAAGAAATATTGGCTTCCACATCCAAAGGGAGAGCAGAGATGGAGATGGCTATGGCGTCGGCTCATACGCAACGCTCATGTTAGTAAAGAGCGCCGGTAATCAGTAAATCGACGCATTACTCTCAATCAATCGGCGGAAGCGTATTTTATAGTTGAAAGAAAGAAACTCCTAAACCCTAATCTCACTCACATGGGCGGGCCTACAACCCAGAAATCGCCAAATTAATTCATTACCATTTCAATTTTCACACCAACCTAATGGAGCATATTTTTTTGAACTGACCTAATGGAGCATACGAGTTTTATTGTTCATTAAGAGTTACAAATTTAAATCTTAGTACAATTTACAAGATGTTATTTTAATATCTCATTTGTTTTTTTATTTTTTGGTGAATATATGAAAGTAAGCGATTACAAAAGTACATTTTTTCCCTTGTTAAAGGGGTTGGTGTAAAATATCCTACTAGAGCAGTTGAAAGATGAGGGAGTTTTTGTCCCGCGTGGAGAACTGATCGAACTGATCTGAGCAACAGGAGAGTGCTCCTACACAGAATTGTTACAAGAAATTGAGATATAATTTAAATCATTTTAGAGAATTCTTTGAAGAAATTTTGAAACTCTATTAAAATAGATTTTTAAGTCTTCAATTATCGTCCTTGTCCTTGTATGTTTAACGAGCAATCCGCTGGACAGTTTGTCTCTCTTAGTCTATCAAACTCCTAATGGTATCTGCTACTAAAAAGGCTAATAGATAGAGACAATAAAACAAGGGATTTTTATAGTACCATCTAATGGCTGTGTTGTGAAGGGGAAATGATGTTGATGAAATAAAGAGCTAAAGATGAGATTAAGCACTTCTCGTTAAAAATAAATAAATTATCGCTACGAGAAACGGCTTACAGTAACAAGGCAATGCCCAAAGTCCCGAAACAACCAAAAAAAGGGATTCAAGTTTACATCTTTACGGTTTCTGTTTCAAACAGAAAGCTGTTTCGTTACAATAGTCAATACAAGCTTCAAGCACTTTCTTATACCCAAGCCTCCACCGCACAGCTAACTTCCACCTCTCTAACACAGCTTCAGTCCTCCCTGATGATACAAATTCACCATTTTTCACCCCACAAGCATCCAAAAACACCTGAATCTCAGCTTCGATGGGCAATGCCACCTTTCTCCACTCCCGCGACAACCATCCCTTCGTACCTTCGAAATTGCGGATAACAGAAAGCAACAGGCAGTCCTCTTCACTTGATGTTGGCAACTTCTTCAAGATAGCATGGCAGTTGTCCATTAACCATTCAAGCACACGTAACTCGTTTTCAACGGAGAGCCTAAGTCCTGAATATGCAAGGTGGCCTAAGGATCTCCGCTGACTATGCGGGGTTGCCCACAGCCGCAGAGCAGACATCAAAGCGAAAGACGGTTTCCCATTTTGGTGGATGTAAAGACCATCTTTCGGCCATGAACTGGAGGAATAAATTTCATGCTCCAAAGGAATGAAAACCTTGTCATTTGGATTTTCATCTAGAATAAACCCATAATGCTCAAGGAGCTCCAAGTTTGTATATGTTCCGTATCCCAAAAGAACCTGCAGTCCACCAACAAAATTCTTGCTAAATTGTGGGGAGGGAAAAAAGTTCTCATAGAGACCCTAGAAAACATTTCATATACAACATCCATGTACTCGACATATCGAGACAGCAACTTAATAGAAAAGTACTACATTTGATTTTTCATCAATCAATAACATAGAGTTAGATACATATAGCAAGATATACATACGGCAGTCAACTTTTAACCTTTTACATAGCAATTAACAGCTTTAGACTTTTTACTCCATAAATTCACCAAATTTTCACAAATTTTCCATGGCCTGTGACCATAGAAAGCCTTTAGGGACAGCAGATGACAAACTTAGAAGATGTTCTGATACACTAATACACCACGAAAGCTATGTGAGTTAAATTGATGGAGCCAATGCTTATGAACAATTCATCTACTTTAAACACAGACTTCAGTTTATCATTACTGAATTTTCATCTTTTCTCAGCCTATGATATTTTCTAAACCAGATCAACATGTAAACGATAGAGATCCATTCGATCTGTCATATTAACTATCAGCTGAGACGTGTGTTCTTGTACACTGACTGAGTTAACTGTGAGACAAGCAAAAATAGGCAACACTTTTCTGAAGTCTTTAGATACATACATTAACCAGATATCAAAATACCTGTTCTCCTTTCTTGTAGTTTTTCCTCGCATAAAAGCAATAAGCACCAAAATCTTCTTCAAATCCACCATCTGTTAATCTGTGCAACTGAGAGTCAACAAGCTCCGTGCTTAAGTCAGTTGCAGCATTTCCAAAAGGATCAACACTTCCAAATATGTTCGGCTCTTCAGATGGTGCAGGTGCAGCATAGTTAAATAGATCGCCCACAGGGCACAAACATCCAGCTTCATCCCATGGCAAATGTAATGCCCTCGAAGATATCTTTGGAACATCAGATGAAAACATTATTCAGCAAACAGCACAGGAGAAAAAAATACAAGCAAAAAAAAAAAAAAAAACCTTTCTGAAAGGGATTTTATATATTCTTTCACTCATATAAAACCTACCCAACACACAAACAGACATGCATTCACAAAAGTACTTGAAATGCATTGTAATCATAAATGCGTAGTAAAAATAGTGTGCTTGTTGGCATAACTCATTCGAAAGTGTGGCCAGTCATCTCTGGGTAGTCACGATGCAATTGACAAGATATACTATCTATTCACTTGCCAAGCATGTAGTAAAGTCATGGGAAAGAATCCTCACTGTTCCATAAGCCCAAAGCCATGCTCTAAATGTGAGGATCCGAGGCTTAAGCTCAAGCTGCTCCATCAGCCTATAAGCTTCTTTCCATTCGGACTTAGCTCTTGATATAGCCTTCTCCACTGCCCAGATGGCATCATCAACCTGAGAAGTCGTAACAATCTGATTGATTATTTCAAATCATTTTTCAACTAAAGAATGGACCTAAGTAAACCTTTAGAGAAGACAATAGCTAACCTAAGAGAACAAATCAAAATTTACAAACAGAAACAGAACTTGGAGAGCATTCATCTCAAATGCACCAAAAGCCGCAAGCATATCGTAAGAACGTGGCAAGTGAAACAAGTAAGGGAACCAGAACGATCGCTTCCCCTTATTCACTTCATTCAATAAACATACGGCAAAAATCTGCATTGAAGCAATGCAAAAAAGACATTAGTCTAATACAATATCCAACTGCAAAAACAGAAGATTACAGAATTAAGAAATCAGAAAAATACCTGATTGCACGACAAAGGACGGCGATAGCTACCAACTGCAGCAGCTAGCTTACAGTCAGCTTCCAGAAGAATCTGGCGAGTGATCAAGAAGGATTTAGGAACTCTGAGAATTAACTCGTCTTTCTTAAGATCACGGACAGCACCCAAACCTCTTCTGCTCCAATTCCGTTCATATGTTAAAAAAAACACATCAGAAAGCGAACATGAACATGAATAGAACAAAGAAGAAAAGATAAACCAAACGATCAGTACCCGCCGGCGAGAGGGAAGATAGAGACGACGAGAGAATGGCTCAACCCGCGGAAAGGATCTACAACAACATTAACATCGGTAGAATCTGAAATTCCATGCGACGCCGCCCATTTGAGAAAGCCGTTAAAGTTTGGTTGTTGTTCTTGCTCCATCTCTTCGCTTCCGCAGAACACATGCGGAAGGAAGGAGAGTAAGGTTACCGCGGAAAACAAACCGGTAAGCAAACCAGACCTAGACTCCTAGTCTGCTAGTTTATCAGGCTTGGGCCCAATTTCAATTTTGGGCTTCTCGCAGTTTAGGAGTATTTCTTGTTTTGCAAGTCTCAACTTGCTTTAAATTTTCCAATATGTTATGAAGGCCACAAATGTTTAACTTTCAAATGACAGACGGTAACTTCGAATCAAAATTGAAAAAAGAAGTAGTATTATTTTAACTGCACGGGTAAATAATGACATACATATATTCTCTTAAAAAAAGTAATGTATTTCTTTTTCAATATTTAATCTAAAATTTTACTTTTTCAAATAATTTATATGTAAAGTATAGTTCACTATTTCTAATTTATAAATATATTTTTCTGAATTTTTTTTAATAAATTTTTTTTATTAAAAAATTGAATTCAATACAATATCAAAAAAGAAAAGTACCATTATTTTTTCATGGAGGAATAAAATAATCCTTCCGTATTCTAAAAAATATATCATTTACTTTTGCATAAGAATTGAGAAAGTGAGAGGTGAATCGTGAAAATTTAAAACATATATTTAATGAAAGTGAAAATAAGATTATCCTACTAATGCTTAGAGATAATTAAATATTTTTATAAGATAAATTTTATTAAAATAAAAAATAAGATAATCTTTAAAGAATAATTTAAAATAAAAATAATGTATCTTTTAGAGTATGGAGATGTATAAAATAGACGGTGCTCCTATAATTTGATTTGTAGAGAGATGGGATGAGTGCCCGTTAAAAAAAGAGTGAGATGGATGAGTGAATCTATCATAACAACCGAGCATCGCTTTCATTAAGACGCACACGAAGTGAAATACTCCTAGATCTCATTATTATTAAAATATATTAATTAAATATGTTATTTTAGAATGAGTTAAATTTGTATTGATTTAATAGATAAAATAGAAAATAAATAGATAATTAAATAAATTCATGTATAAAAATTTATTAAAAAAAAAATATTTTAATAATTTTACGATCGTTTAATAAAAAAAATATCACCCACATGGAACCATGCATGAATTTTCAAGTTGGTACTGCCGTACTTGTACTAGCTAGTAGTGGTGCTGGTGCAAATAGAAAACAAGAAACAGATTTGAACACGGAAAGTGGTAGAGACCAGAGGATTGTAGACTAGAAGCTGTCAACTAAGATGGTGGAATAAAAGGCACTACAATACTTAGCAATAATAAATACTACTTTCCTGTATCTAATTCAGGTTATCTCATATCTTCTGCAGACGAAAATAAAGTAAACAATTAACATTGAACCGAACTATAAATAATAAAGTGGCGTACGGCCGAAGCAGCATGTAGAAGACTGATTAGTAGTAGTCTACTTATGGAGAAGAAGCGCATGGTGGACACCTTACACACAGGGATAGCTATTTGACTAGGTCAACCCGCTCCATGGATCGATCTGCATTATAATAGATCGCTCCATGATTCGTTCTATTTTACTAGTGGATCGATCCACATAGATCCAATCCGTTCCACTTACAGTAATTAAAGTGTAACTTTTAAAAGTTTTAGTCATTTTTTATTTTTTTAATAAAGTTTAGGGACTACAAATGTAACTATTTTTTGGCTAAAATGTAATTTTTTGAAAAATTCGAGGACCAATTTGTATTTTTTTCAAAAATTTGAGGACCATTTTATAGTTTTTTAAAAAATTCAAGGATTATATTGTAAATATTATTTTTATTTGTGGAGCTCCATAGAACTCCACTGGATATCCACAATCCGCTCCAACATAGGTGAATCACAAAACTGATCCACTACATGATGAAGCGATCTGCTGGAGCGTTGAGTGATCCGGTAGATATGTTCATCCTACTTACAGAGCTTATGTGTCCTTCACCAACACCAAGAAGAACCGTATTTGACCACACTGAATCCTTCATTCATCCCTTCTTCAACTATTGCTATCTAGACATCAGTTGGTCCCATACAGGGAGTTTTCCTTCTTCGACCAACTATTACAGTCGATTTACAGCGATTTATTTAAGAAAGTCCTTTATATATATATATATAGTAGACTCTTGAACATGATGTATATATGAGCACATGAACACATGAAAGTAGAAGCAGATGTTTAACAAGAAAGTAGATATGAGGTAGCTCTCGGTCTGCCTTAAACTATGCAGAGGCTATCTATTTATACTAGTTACATGAAGAGTCCAGAGTCGGACTTCAAATTAAAATTTTGAAATTCAGGAATTATTGACGAGCTGACATCATTGCTGATGTTGCCGAGCTGACATCATTGTTGACGTTGCCGGACTTAAACATTTATGAAATCCGTGGATTTGAACACTTTTGGAATCCGCGGACTTGAAATGCTTTGGAATCCGTGCTGACGTCATCTTTAACATTTTGAATCATTTTGAATTATTCTCGTGCAAATCCTTACATGTCTAATGTAAGGTCTTCATACGGATCTTGAGCAAACTCGGCTGTCATTATTTGTTTGGATTCTTCACTTTCAGAGGACCTAGGTCTAGCTATGTCATCAGAAGATTGACTTGTGTTGGCTGAGGCTAGCTTATTGATTAGTTTCATCCATTCTTCAGGATTATTACATGCAACCAACTCCGCCTGAATCTTTGATTTTGCCGTGAGGAAGGTGGCCTCCTTTTGATTAATTGGGGCAGATGATTGAAAGTCTACTTGGACTCGCTTTTTTGAACCATTCTCACGATTAAGTTTCTCCCACATTTTGATTCTGTATTCTTGACCTAAACAGGGAACTTCCTATTCGAGGAAGAAGTAGGTCCATGCCATGATCCAGGAAATTTTGTATTTAATACAGAATTTTATTAATAGCTCGCGCTCTTTTGAATCAGTTTTTGAATCAGGGGATTTTTGTAACAAGATCTTTTGAAATAACTGAAATCCTTCCTGACATTTTTCTAGGAGGAATTTTGAATCAAGTTCCCAATAAGACCAACAATTATTAGTAAACCAATTTAGAATAGTATTTTGATTAAGATTCTCATGGAAAAAGAACAATCATGAGTGATTAAAGCTATGAAGGTACCATGTATTATTTCATACCTTCATATAATCATAATAAGTATAACTTTGGAAATCTTTTATAGTAAGACTGAATCTTCTTGGGGTCACTAGTGAAATTTCCCAATCTGAAAAAGTAATAAACTTATCAATTCTAGCTTTTGAATAACCAATCTGATTTGAATCAGAATTTTTGAAATAGGTAATTTTTGCAGATTTTGAATGAGTCAATATATATTCATAAAATTCTCTGGTTTTTTGAATAGAATCAACTGCGAAGTTAAAACCAGGATAAAATATTTTTGAAACGACTGAATCGTATGCAGCTTTTGATCTGTTTTGAATATCAAATAAATTCCTTTCTGCATAGTGCAGAAGTTCATACGAATCTAATTTTACATGATATACCTGCTTTCGTAAGAAGTCAGGTAGTTCGGAAAAGATAGCTGCTTTGGTATTTATTAAATCAGATTTTTCCAAGATTGTAAAATTTGATGGAGTTACCAGCTCCAACCTTGTTTTAGGCTTTTGAAGAGCTTGGAAATAGTTAGTAGGAACGGGAATACCGAAAGAAGTCCCTTCATCATCTTTTGAATCGATCATTTTTCCAGAAGCGATGGAAAGTCTTTTGGAACTCATATTGATTACTTTTGTCCGTGTAAAAATTCTCGAGATAGGAAGTCAGACAGACTATTAAATTCTTCTTTTATATATTCTATATCAAAATCAAAATTACTTAATAATATTTGTCATCTAGCAAAGATTTGTTTTGATACCAGATTTTTAACATCATTTTCAATTATATCTTTTGCTGATTTGCAGTCTATTCTTAATAAGAACTTTTTCATGTATAAATCATCTTGAAATTTATTGATACAAAGAACTATTGAAAGTATTTACTTTTTAATAGTGCTATAGTTACTTTGGGGTTGATTCCAAAATCCAGAAGTAAATCTTACTAATGATTCAGAATCTTGTTCTCCCAATTTTTGCTTTAAAATACCACCGTAGCCAATATTGCTAGGGTCGGTTTCAACAATTAGTGATGCATTTGGATTTGGAATAGCTAGGCAAGGTAAAGATTTGATTTTTTCTTTAATTATTTTGACAATTTTTGTATGCTATTCATTCCAAGGCTTTGGATTCTTCTTTAGTCTTTGATATAAGGGTTTACAGATAACCTTGAAGTCTTTGAAGAAATCGGAAACATAATTAAGACAACATAAAAATCTTTGTAGCTGTGTTTTGTCTGTTATTTTATCAGGGAACTTATTAGTAAATTCAAGACTTTGATAAATAGGTTTTATTAGACCAGTTTTGATATCGTAACCCAAAAATCTAATTGTTGTTTGGAATAATTTAATTTTTGGATGGGAAACAACTAAGTCATTTTGTTTTATCACATTGTAGAACTTTTCTAAATGACTGAAATATTGGCTTATAGAATTAGAATATATTAAAACATCATCTATGTAAATACTTGAAAAGTTTTGAATAGGAAAAGTAATATCATTCGTTATGTTTTGGAATTCTGAAGGAGTATTTTTTAATCCAAATGACATTACGTTTCATTCATAATGTCCAAAAGGAACATTAAATCTCGTTTTATATTTATCCTTTTCATTAACCTGTATTTGCCAAAATCCCGATTTCATATCAAACTTTGAGAATATTTTTTCACTATATAATTTTTTTAGTAAATCTCTTTTATTATGAATAGGATATCTAATCCATTCTAACACTTTATTCAATGGTTTATAATTTATTGCTAATCTAGGGGCTCCCTTTTCTAATTCTATTGCATTCATAACGTAAAATGCTGAGCAAGACTTAGGAGATTTTAATTTTCTTATTAGTCCCTTTTCTAGAAGTTCATTGATTTCCTTTTTACAAAGTTTTTTCTAATTCTTCATTCATATGAATTGATCTAGAATGAGTAGGGATATCTTTTTTGTCAAATTTTTTAATATATGGTAGATTAACAACGTGTTTCTTTCTGCTCCATAAAGCATTTGGAACGGTGGCACAAACTTTCTTTTCTAGTTTCTCCTTAAAGTTTTGAATCCTTTCTTTAGTATTGGATTGATTAATTTCTTCTTCGATTCTTAATTCTTGAATTTCTTGTTTTAGATAATTACAGTGTTTTTGCTTTAATTAAAGTAAATTGACAGAGAGTTTTATAAAGGAATCAC
>JBBYHH010009519.1:0-17012 GCA_038382905.1 Daphne laureola | reverse complement strand
TAATGTAGTTAAAATAAATTATATTAAAAGAAAAAATAAACTATAAAATGTAGATTGAACAGTTTTATACCAGGACAGCCGATTATTTCCCGAGTCAGGTCTCATCGAACTCCTCCATCCGTAGACGGCGCCCAGTTTCATTGCACTGTCCAATTAAATTTGATTTATTATAAAGTACATTTTAAAACTGATAAATAACTTAAATAACTGAAATTTGATATGTTGAAAGAAATTAACAAGTCTTCGTAAACCTGCTCCTTGGACTTGTTGTCAAACGACTTAAATTTCGGCCATTTATCAAATTAACATTTACAAAATTGTTTGAAAACATGAATTTACGCCTCCAAATTTTTACAAATTAACATTTACACCACAAAATTGTTCAACCATGAATTTACGCCGCCAAATTTTTAAAAAATACAATTTGACCCTAACATTTTCAAAACTTCTAGTTTAAACCGAATTTTTTTTAAAACTTGTCAATTTAACCACAAATTTTATAAAAACGTATAATTTGACCGTAAATTATTTGAAAAAATGAATTTATGCCGCCAAAATTTTTTAAAATACAATTTGACCCTAAACTTTTAGTTTAACCCAAAAAATTTTCAAAACTTATCAATTTAACCACAAACTTTATAAAAATATATAATTTAACCACAAATTATTTGAAAACATGCATTTATACCATAAACTTTAAAAAATAGAATTTACACCACAAACTTTATAAAAAATACAATTTCACCAAAATCTTATTTATATAATACATACAATTTCACCACAAATTATTTCACAAAAAACTACATAAAATACATATTGTCCATAAAATACATAAAATATATAATACATAAAATACATACAATTTCAATACAAATTATTTCACCAAAAACTACATAAAATACATATGATTCATAAAACACATAAAATATATAATACATAAAATTCATACAATTTCAACACAAATTATTTCACCAAAAATTACATAAAATACATACTACCCATAAAACACATAAAATATATAATTTCACCCATTAACATCAAATTCATGAAATAATTAAACATCACAAATTTATAACTTTCATTAATTAAAACTAAACTAAAAAAATAACACAAAAAAAAATGAACACAAAATAAAAAAAATAGAAAATAAAGAAAAAAAATACCTGCAGTGGTGGCGACGGTGACGGTGATGGTGATGGTGATGGTGACGGTGACGGTGACGGTGGCGGAGGAGAGACGGCAGTGGCGACGCCGGCAACTTCAAAAATGAAAAAATAAAAAATCCATGATGAAAATTTTAAAAAAAACAAAAAAAAGGAAGAAGGGGAGGGTGACGATGAGTGCTTACCAGTGAAGGAGGAAGGCGAGACGACGGCAACGGAGGCGAAGGATGCGGCGGCGGCGGAGGAGGAGAAGCTCTGATCGATCAGGCGAAGAAGGAAGAAGAAGAAGAAGAAGAAGAATGGGGCGAGGGCAGCTTTTAAAAAGTATCGGTGCGGCCTCGCTGCGCGAAAAGTCGCAACGAAGCTGTGGGTATGGGCCTCGTTGCGGCCTATTGCTGCGTTTCAGGCCGCAGCGAGACAGTTTCGCTGCGCTAACTGCCGTAACAATCGTGTCGGCTGCCTCGTTGCGGCTCTTTGCGCGCGCTGCGGCCAGCCGCGCAGCGAAGCCGCAGCGGGCTTCGTCCTCTCCCAGTAGTGACTTTCATGTTTCAAACTTCACTCTTTGACTTAAATATTTACTAAGATAAATAGTGGAAAAAAATTATTAAAAAAATATTTCATCCATCCCCAAATAAATGGTGTATTCTTTTGGCACTCAAATTTAAAAATTGAGGGATTGTGTATTCTTTTCATAAAACGGATTGTGTATCAAATATTTTTTTTTTTATTAATATAATTATTTTTATGATATTTTATTTTATTGATTATCTAATAATCAATAATATTAACTAATTTATCACTCTGCTTAAAAAAGAAAAAATCTACATTCTTTACATTTTTATATATTATTTTAATTTTTTTTATTGACACAAGTGAAAGAAAACTAGTCGAGATATTCAAAATGGCACTTAAAGCTAGCACTTCCTTTATTTTTATGTTGAGTTAAAAAAATTCAGTTTGGATGTAAAAAGTCACAAACGTGTTAGTTAGTGGAGTACATTATTGCCAACTCGGTGGTCTTAAATTCTTGCAACTTTTGTCCACCAAATTTGTCCACTAAATCTATTTAAAATGCAAATTATGGGACCGTTGTAAAATCAAATTCGGATCTTAACCTTATCCAGCCATGTCATCATCGCCGTACTTCTGCCGCGTCCCCACCGTCGCCATCCTCCTCCTCCTCCTCCTCCTCCTCTCAATCTCAAATGCAGCCAAATCGGCGAATCCTAAAAGCTTCTTCATCCCGGCGTTTAAAGATACGGTCAAAACCCAATATTACCTCAAACCCCAGCTCGGATCTCCGGCGGCCACCTTCTTCACCAGCATCGATCTCACTGGCCAAAACCTATTCATCAACTGCGAGATTTACAACTCTTCCTCTTACAGTCTCATTCCCTGCGGCTCCGGCGAATGCAACGCCATCGGAGACGGACCCTGCGTCAGATGCGTGCTCGGTCACGGCTGTAACTCTGGCGAAGGTGACACTTGCGGCAGCTACGCTTACAACCCTTTTGGGCCTTTTATGTTGTTCGGGATCGTGAAGGACGGGTTGGTTGTTGCCGCGTCGCCTTCGCCGGTGAGGGTTTCTGGGTTTCCGTTTTCGTGCTCGTGGCCGGTGTACATGAGGGGTTTGTCGGCGAATGCGCAGGGTCTCGTGGGCCTTGGGTCCGGCCCAATGGGCTTGGTGGCCCAAATCGCCTCTATTTTGAAGGTCGACAGAACAGTCTCTGTTTGTCTTCCTTCTTCTGTGAAGGCCGCCGGCGCCGTCGTGGTCGGTTCATTAGCCTCCGCCGTCAAACCCATTTCCTTAACGAAAACGCCTCTAGTCCCTTATCCGATCGAAAACCTACAACCCGCACAGGAATACTACATCGGAGTGAAATCGGTGAAGATCTCCGGAGAGGCGGTGGTGGTGAACAGCTCGTTGCTGATTTTAGACAAGGACGGAATCGGCGGGACGGAGCTGAGCACGATCGAGCCATGGACGGTGGTGAATCCGGAGCTTTACGGGCCGATCGTGGTGGGTTTCGTGAGGAAAGCCCTGTCGATGAAGTTGAAACGCGTGGCGGGGGTGAGGCCGTTCGGGGCGTGTTTCAGAACGGCGAGCGCCGGGAAGACGGCGACTGGACCGGCGGTGCCGACGATCGAGCTGGATCTTAACGGCGGCGGGCAGTGGAAGATCTACGGAGCGAACTCGATGGTGAAAGTTGACAACGAGGTGATGTGTTTGGGAATTGTGAGATCGACGTCGAGATTTGGGCCGGCGATTTTGATCGGCGGGCATACTTTGGAGGATAATCTTCTTGAGCTGGACCAGCGCGCTAAAACGCTGCGTTTTAGATCATCGCTTTTGGCTCAGGGTTTTACCTGTTCTTCTTTACCACGTGTGTGAGTCACTAAAGAGTGATTCCGGTTCAGTGTTACCTAGTTTGTTTTCGAGAACAATAATAAACACTTTCCTCTTCTTTTGCATATGGAATAATAAGGGAGTTGTGGTTCGTTCTTTTACATTTACCACACCACCACTTCCCTTGCCGATCACTTTGATCGTCTCTAGGTCCTCGAGTGAAGATTCATAGACAAGCTCCTTGACATCAGAAAGCTGCCGAGAGCAATAATAAGGAAGTCGGATAACATTTTTGGGTCTCGATCAAGATGTATCCAAGTATCAATGTCTGGAAATCTGAACATGACCTAAAAGAGGAGAATATAAGAGAATTTAAAAGCAAAGAGAGGAGACGAGGTGTAGCTTAGAACATACTTTTCTTATGAATGCACCATTCTATAGAGTGGTGCCGAAGCAGCCATCAGAGAGGGTTTGATTGACGCGACTAGATATGAAATATCTTAATTGTCCCATATTTGGTGAGATAGTCGTTAGAGTTGACATTCGAGGGTCGAGGATCTGCACACATGATCAATCTTTGTTGTTTTTATTCGAAATGATGGCTTGAATACTTATTGGACTGGGTATGACCCGTCGAGTGTGAATACGGCTCATTAAGTGATTGAGTCCATATATTACCAACTAGTCCCCTATAGTGAAACATGGGTCTTGGGTCCACATGTTTAGGCTGAGACTGTTTAGGGCCTGCTAGCATCCCAAAGGTTGTGTCTGTTGGAGATGCGTCTCCAAGAGCAAAGTTGTGGAGTATGCTAGTGATTTTGTAGACATGTGGTCAATTTTGATTGTGAGGACGCGGTTATCGGTACAACAATATGGTGTGAATGAATTTGATGGGTCAGTTTTTTTACCAAACCACCCTTCTCTCCCCGAATTTCTTACCATTTCTTTTATATTTTCACTTGAGTATTTTTCGCTTGTGTCCAGTGATTTTGATATTCTGAGCCTCCAACTTGCCATTTTTTAATTATATGTCTGGTACTGAAGCATTGAGAGATCTCTAGCGGATAGATCATGGATCTTTACTAGGTGTTCTGAGAACTGTAGCGAGAGCACGTCCTTGCTCATAGGGTGCTCATTGGACTGCGTCAAGCGTCTTCCAGACTAGGAAATCAGGTGAATTACAATGCCCATTGTCAAGTTTCCGGGTTGCAAGAGCTTGCGAAACTACGGTGAGGGAGAAAGGGAATCAGACTAAAAAGTTATTGTCCGATATTTATCCGACCCCATACTTAGTAATATCTCAACTACATTTGCTTTAATTTCATGTCCTGCCATGGTGAACACAAGAGGTTTTTTATTTATGCATTTATTTCAGTATTTTCTTTTTGCACTTTATTTCTAGTAGATTTGCAATTTCTGATATCCACTATTTCAAAACCCAAAAATACTTTTCTCAGTCAGTAGCAAGGGAGCCTCAGTCGATCTTGATCTTTGTGGATCGATCTCACTCACCGTGTCTACAACATACATCTCTTCTCTTGGGAAATGTGAGCGGGTTATAAATTTAAATTTTAGTTTAGAGCACAGATTACGACATAATATGCACCGCACCACTTTTAGATCTGCTCAAGAACAACTGTCAAAAAAATCCAATCAAAAGGGACCATCCGGACCAAACTACGACAATCATCACTAAAGAAAATAATGACATCTTGCATGCCATGTGAAGATAGAGATGACATATGTCATGCCATGTGAACAAAGCCGAAGTGCTAGGTGGAAAAGAATTATTCTATCAGAAACTTATTTGTCCATTATCCTCTAGTGGACTAGAATGTGTCTCGTGCCAATAAGGATTGCACCAAGAAAGCATCTAGGCTATCAAGATCTCTCAAGTCTATAAATAGAAGGTTGGATCAAAGGAGAAAACATTCATAAATTTTTCCTGCTTGCATCTTTCTCTCCAATTCTCGAAGTTTATGTGTTGAATGTAGTGATGGGGATTGGAGCGGGTTGACGCGCTCCATGGATCGATCCGCATTGTGGTAGATTGCTTCATGACCCGCTTCACTCTATTGGTGGATCAATCCACATTGATCCGACCTGCTCCATCCACAGTGACTAAAATAATTTTTTTTTTAAGTTTTGATCATTTTTTATTTTTTTAATAAAGTTCAGGGACCAAAATGTAAATAAATTTGGAGCAAAATGTAAATTTTTGAAAAATTTGAAGACTAATTTGTAATTTTCTTAAAAGTTGGAGGATCGTTTTATGATTTTTTTTAAAAGTTTAAGGACAATGTTGTAAAATGATATTTTTATAAGTGGAGTTACAATGGATATCCATGATCTGCTCCATCGTAGATGGATCACAAAACATTCTCGTTGATCCAATGAATATTCCAATCTCTAGTCGAACGTCTTTCTTATTAGAAAATTATCTTAAATATTGTAATTTACTTTGTACGAGTGTAGTTGCTAGAAACTTAGTGTGTTCGTCCAACAACTTTTATTTACATTTCGATTGTTGTGAGTATCTAGTATTCATCAAATATTTTAAGTTTTAAATTTTAATGCTATAATATCAATTGTGTTGTATTCCATATCACTCCTTAATTTTATTATGAATAAATAATAACTGGTCTAAATTTGATATTATTATTATTATTATTATTATTATTATTAAAGAATACATGGGTTAAACTGGTATCACAACCAGGTTCATCCACAAAATAAAAGTTTTAAGAGTTTAAAAAGCCAAAATGTACTATGCTTAAAAAGTTTAGTGATTGTTTTCAAGATTAAGATTTCGTTGTCAGATTCCACAAATTTTAGGATTTAGCTAAAAAGTTTTACCAAATCGTAGGACTTAACTAACAAAGTCAAACGTTATAGGACTCTTTCGATAAAACGCAGAAATTCTTAGGACTATTAATATATTTATCCCTCAAAATCTGGACAACATAGAGCAGCAACTAGCTATCACCCATATCTACCTAGGTTTTCAACCCTAGCCGCACGGATGTCCTTGGAGCTTCTTCCTATCGCCGGTGCCGCCAGCCTTGTCTCGCCGTCGCGTCGATCCTTCTGCCAGCCAGGTGCTCAGCCCCCGTTACGGCTTCGTCCGTCCTTGGTTCGCTCCGGTGTTGTCCTCCTAGATCGCACGCGATCCTGAGAGGAGTGGGAAAAGCTTGCCGGTCGTTGGCAATGGCGAACCGTCTCCGATCGACAAGGGTTTTGCGTGCCTGGCTCAAACGCTCCTGCCTTGCTGCTCTCGAGAGGCTCTTACCAGTCCGTCACCGGAGTCCGATCGGCGATGCGCTTGTCATCCCGCACCGATCCTATCTCGCTGACCCGCTCGAGGGTTGGGCTGATCCGACTGTTTCGAGGCGCTGCTTGCGGTGGTCCGCCGATTCGCTGCGCCAAATCGAAGAGGTGGAGGCCCTCTATTTTTTTTGTTTTTCGGTTTTTTGTTTTTTGTGTCTCTGTGTGTTTGAATATAGTGCCTAGGGCTAGTGCTCTCCTTAACTCACTATGGTGCGCTGGTACCATTCAGCTTTTGGGCAGTCAAGGATATCGGAAGCGAGATTCCATATCTTTTTACCGTCATAGTGGTCATAACCGTCGTCATGAGATCGCTTAACATTTTGAGGCCAGTTTGTGGGAGTCTAACCTTAGCGGTCTTAGTTTTCCATTATATTGTTATCTATGTGATAGTTTTACCCGTAGGGATCTGATTTTATTGTACCTTTAGTACGTTAGTTAATCATTTCTGATTTATTTTATAATGAATTATCATTAATATAATAGATTCATTTTGTTGGGAAAAAAAAAGAAAAAAAAAAGCTATCACCCAGATCTCAACAAACCTGTGGCGTTCTTCACAGCCTTCTCCTTCGGCCACTCGAACCCAGACGATGCCTCTGAAATGGTGCACAATCCATCCTTGTTGTTGCTCATCGCTTCGCATCTTTCAATTTCCGTTTTTCCTTTTGATCTAATCTCATGGCTCTGTGTATTTCCATTTCTAGGGTTTTGCACTGGCAACCTAACGCAGGTTCCACCGTCAACAGCCAAATCCTCAATGAAGTTTCTCAGTGTGTAGAAAGCATCAATGGCGTCAAGGAAGGTAGATGGAAGACAACTCTCACCTTCTACAAGCCAATTTTACGAGGTATTTTTAATAACCTTTTTCATCGATTTTGCTAACATTCGTCCATCATGAGAAACTTCATAAAAAATGTCGAATTACGATCTAGATCAGTCGTTGGCGGCGGAGCTTCCTCGTGACTTCCTTGGAATTTGGCTCGCGGAGCAGCCCAGCAAGTATTATTTCATAATTCGAGCTCAACGGATTGTTACTGAAGCAGATTTATCGATCCAGACCATAATGGACAAATTGCAATCTTACAAATCCAGGGTTTCTCTTAATTTTGAGGTATAAAGGTAGATTTTGGATTTTGGTTTGCGTATTTATTGTTGTTCTTCATATTGCAAGATTCTACATATGAGACTGAGAGAATTGCTTCATGTAGGGTCTTCAATACCAACTTGGCGACTTCCAGCTTAGAGTCGGGAAAGTTGCACCTACTCATTCGGAGAGCTTGAGAGGAATAGTTATGGAGGTACAGAACCTGAATAATTTGCTTTTGATAATTCCATGTGGCCATGATATCAGGAGATAGAAAATGTGTAAGCAAAATGTAGAGATTTAAAAAAATGGAGGGAAGATGGAAAATTGAAAATATCATACTCCCTCCGTCCCATCGAAGATGATACATTTGAGTTGTTGATTTGAGGGTAAAAATGTAAAGTAAGTATATAAGACAAAAGTAATTTTTTTAAGTGGTAAGGGAAATGGTGGGTAATAAGGTAAAGTTGGTGTGAAAATATTTCATTTTAGAAAACGTATCAATTCTGCTGTGACAACCCAGAAAGGAAAATGTATCAATTTTGCTGGGACGTTGAAGATAGTATATTGATATTGGTAAAAGAACATATTTATGCTCAAGTTCAGTGAAGTGAAGAGTTTTGGTACTAATGCATGATATGGTGCCTGTCCAACTCTGTTACTATTGAAGAATGAATCACCCAATTCATGGGCCAGTTAGACAAAGTAACTGGTTTAATTTCGCTCTGTAGGTCATAAATCCAGTTTGACACACTCTTTCAAGCAATGTGCTACCTTGCAGTTCAAGTTCCTTCTGAACTGAAATGATTAGACTCCATGTGATTAATTATTCTGTACTGAAATGATAACTCTGTTTGAGATCGCTCTTGTATCGGTTTTCAGATGGAGTATCTCCCTATTTCTTCTGTTGAGAAGGGCCGGCAGGTGCTGGAAGAATTTTTTGATATTTGGAAAGAGGTACTCGGTAAGAAATCATTGCCAGGGCATTTTATGCACATAGAACCCAACTTTTTTGAGTATGGCCTTTCAGATCATTATAGTTCACAGCACACAGCAGTTCAGTATGCAAGTGTGATGGCTCAACTAATGGCTTCAGTACAAGCTGTGAGGAATCAGTAAGATGCAAGAATTTGCTGCCTCAACTGATGGCTTCTGTACAAGCTGTGAGTATCAGTAGGAAGTATCAATGTAAGAAAATGCAGTCTGTAGGAATTGCATATCAAGTGCAACACTTTTTTATTCAGTGGTTCATCTTAAATATCCTTTTGTTTTTGCTTTAAGTTTTAGCCATTTTTCAGTAGTGAAGATGCATTATCTATGGTAGATCGTCTTCCTGAGTTCTTCAACTAATATGAAGATAGATAATTTCTTTGGCAGCAACAATTTTCATAGAAGTTTCTTACTTCTCCATTTGCATCCTCACTGCTTAGGGATGACAACGGTTTGGTCGCAAATGGCAGTTTAATCTGCGGTTTCGCGGTTATGGGTGTCTGAGGAAAACCGTTACCCTGGCGGTCATAGTTATGGTACCCAATAACTGCTAAACCCAAACCCAAGCCTACTCCTACCCTAACCCAATCTATAATCTATAACCCTTCCAAATCATTTACACCAGCCCACCAAACCCAAACTCTTGTAATATTTGGCTTGTATTTTAGATTTATTATCATATTTCAGTTGGATTTGAGATATATAGTTATATTTGAGTTTTATTGTTTAAGTAATTATATGTTTTAGTGAATATTAATCGAAGTATGAGATATCCGCGGATATAACCACGGATACAGATAACCGCGATTTTATAGTTATGGATGATAATTGATAATCATTAGAAAAACTCGTAAAATCGTGAATGTAAAAGAAATTACGGTTGATGGTGGTGGATATGCTCTTAATTCACACCATTGCTATCGGGACGCTGCTCATCTGCCATCTGCCAAAGTAAGTGACTGGTGAATTTGACTTCCGTTCTCGATTTTTGTACTTATATTTAATTTAAATTTTCACTAGCATATTTCATTAAAATAATTTTAGAAAATATGCATGCTTGGTTTAAATTTTTCATTATTATTGGGAGGATAGAGTATTTAAAAACTAGAAATCTTCATTTATGTTTGCACATAAGTTATTGCACTTTATGTATTTATTTAAAACATTGAAGAAAAATTTGATAAACTGAATGTTCAAATTACCATAGTATTTTTTAAGGAGGGAGAGAGTACCATTTTCAGGAAATTTATGTGTGTTTGGCAATAACGTTTTCAAGTAATTGTTTGCGTTTTGAAAAAACTATCAGTAGTAGTTTTTTAAGATTAATTGTAGTTGTTTCGATCTCAACTATTAATTTTTTTTTTCAAAATGCTACAATTAATTAAAATAAATATTTTCCAACCGGACCCTCTATTATTGTCCATGAAAATGTCGTTGGATAAAACAGGCTTATAGTCATAACTCATAATCCACTGCCACTGGAAAACAAGAGATATTGTGCTGCAGGCCTGCAAATAGAGTGAAAACAAAAAATAGGGAACGATGGATGACCAAGCCCAATAAGAAACGATTGAGTGCTATAAAAATGTCTGGATTAAACTACTACAGTACATAAATGCATAAAAACATCACCTCGTAAAAAAAATACTCCTATAAAAAAAAAAACAAAGAAAACAACATGTCTTCTTTCTTTTGAATGTATCATAAAAATTGATTCTTTATTTATTTTTATTTTTTTAAAAGAATCCTCTCATTTGATATCAGCGGCCATCTGATGGAGAGCACAGCCTAAGTAGAGCCCTGTAAAAATTAGCAATTGACTCTAAGCAAAAACGAACAACAACAATCCTAATTGTCAAATAACTTAAGATCATAAGACAGTCATAGACAAATCTACGAAACACATAGAAAAATGTCCAAGCCACATTAAAGGAGCACATCAGAAAACAATAACATAATTGAAGCGGGAGATATACATGAATTATTGCATTTTATATATTTAAAACATTTAAGAAAAAATTCATAAACTAAATGTTTAAAGTTTTTTTTTTTTTTTTTTGAACAACGATGATGAATTATTTTATTAAGAGAACAAACACCTTGAGAAGGGGTACATGATGCTCAGAATTACAAAGGACTATAACGAAGAAGTCATCTCAATGATACACCTTAGAAGAAAATGAGTGCAACAACCAAGAAGTCCAAGAACCTATCTTACCCGGTTTCCTAGAGTTTATCCAGAGGTGAGAAAGGGCTTGGATGTCAGAGAGGATGTAAAAAAGGCTCAAACGCTTTCATTCTTTAATCACTTTATTTTAGACCCTCCAAATTACCCAAGTTGAGACAGATAAAATAACCTCCCAGATCGATCTAAACGAAGCAGACACCTTGCGAAAAACATCTTGGGATGATAGATCTAAGACTTCGTACAAAAGAAGAGACAAGATCTCGCACCAAGAAGCAATGACCGACCATACCTTAACTAGTGTTGAGCATCTTAGGGGAGCATGATCTGTATCCTCGTGGGAGCTTGAACAGAGAGGGCAGGAGATAGAAGGAATTGGGATACCTCTCACTACCAGATATAAGAAACAAGGGATGAAATCTCTGCGTGCACGTCATACAAACACATTGACCTTTTTGCCATTAATATTTGGTAAAATTGTCATTTTTACAATTATTTCAAAAAAAAAAAAGTCCATTGTTGCGATTTTTACATGTTTAGTGACCAAAATTGTCATTAAACTAGTATTTTGGACCCTTACTGCCAATAATTTGACTAATGGCCGACATAATAGGGAATATTCCGTATTACAAGTAATTTCACGAAAGTAATAGTCAAAGCTGATTGGGGTTGATACTGAGCTTCGTAGCAATTATTTCCGCTACAAGACCGCTACAAAAACGTCATCAACTACGTAGTGTATGCATTTGTCAAATCCTTTAATGGCGTCTTCTGAAGGTTGATGCTTGGATTAGTGGAGTATCTATTAGTGTTTGCTTATGGCTTTTCTACTCAAGTTTGTTATTTTTTGTGTTTTAGTTCTAGTTTTGTCATTTATTTTGGGTTTGTTTTAGCTATTTTGCTTTTATCTTGATTTTATGTCGTTTTGACTAATCTTCATTCCAACTTCTAATATTTTTATTGAATGTAATATTAAGCCGACTTGTTAAAAAATTATGATGATAAATAAGTGTCGCATAATTGTCCTTCTTAGGGCCAGCGTGAGTCGTGACTCCTCTTTCGTCACTTGTGTATCGATTACAATGACTAAATCGTTGACTTAAATAGATAATTATTTGTCTTTTTTAAATTGTACGTTTCTAATAATTATGAAAATATTACAATTGAAATAGTTAACCCTAGCCTCTTGGGTGTGTTTTTATATTAAAGTTTTATGAACTTTCATAACTTTCTACTAATTCATCCATATTTTCCTCTCATGTACTTCTCATGTACTTCCATCCGTAAGATCATCTAATTTATTAATTTATTTTGATAATTTTATATTTCTTCTATTTTAAATTAATTGGACCATTTTTTTTTTACTGTTTCACAGTATTTAATCTATGATTTTTTTTCATGGATGTTTAGATATTTAAAATTAAAAAATTTATATTTCAATCATAATTTACAACATACTTTTTTTAAATATATTTTTTAGAATTTTTTTTTCATTACTTATCTTTATGAAAATTTAGGTCAAATATTGAACTTTGAAACGTGATTGTGAAATGAGCCAATTAATTCAGGACAGAGGCAGTAGTATTTAATCTATAAATTATTTTCCTGAATATTTAGATATTGAAAATTAGAAAAGTTATATGTGAATCATAATTTGATATTTAAATTTAGTAAATATATTTTTCTAATTTTTTTTTACTATTTATATTTATTAAAAATTGAGTTAAACATTGAATCTTAAAACAATAAAGTCAAATGTTTGACAATTATTTTTTCTAGGCAGATGGAGAACTTCATACTCCCTCTATTCCCAAAAGATTTAGTAATTTGACCGAGTATTAAGATTAAGATGAATGTAAGATTTTTTATAGTTTAACATAATTGTCCTTAAGTAGAGACAATACAAAAAACGAGATAGAAAAAATAAAGATTAAATATGGATAATTTGGTAACTTTGTGAGCGGAGAAGTTTTCATTTAAGAAAAATATATAATTTTTTAGGAGTAAATTCCATTTTTAGTTCCTTAATTTTAACACATGTCCTATTTTAGTCTCCTTTTAAGAATTCGTCCTACTTTGATCCTAAACTCAAGATTTTTGTTTTGTTTTGGTCATTCCGTAAAAAAAATTGTTAATTGAACTGTTAATTAATTTAATTGACAATAATACCCATATTTAAAATTAAAATTTGTTCCACAAACTTGTAATAAATGTACATATAAATCCAAACAATTTTTTTTCTATCAGTTTTGCTCCCTCCCTCTGCAAGTTCTTGATGTTCATCTTCTCCCTTCGGAGCCCATCATGACATCTCTCCATTACAGACCTGCATTTTTACCTCCTCATAAAACCCCTAAAAATTGCCATCAAATTTGGTAGGGATATTCTCCCTTTTTCTTCAAGCTTTCTTGACAAGAAGCAAATGCATTCCTCTTCTTCTTCGATAGTCATTAAGATAGTTGCACTCAATCTCAGTCCCGTGAGATTTGAGTTGGAGTCGTCAGTGGGTGAGGCGTGTATCATCGGTCGTGTTCGTCTTCCTCGTCGGCGTTGTCATAGACAAGTATATTGTGGGAATCGAGTGTATCAGTAACCTCCTCTCTTAAATTTTTTATGAAAATTTGTTTAGAGACCCTACTGTTTCTCGGCCTACTCTTCAAAGTGATAAGTTCAAACGGCTAGAACAGACTTGGAGAGACAAACTAGAAGCCCCCTTCTCAGAAGCAGAGGTCAAGGCCGCGGTATGGTCATGTGAGGGCTCTAAATCTCCCGGTCCAGATGGTATGTCCCTAAATCTTATTAAAAGTTACTGGGAGCTCATCAAATCAGATTTAATGACTTTCATCAAGTATTTCGAGGCAGGAGGTAAAATTGGTTTGGGCTGTAACTCCTCTTTTATTACTCTAGTTCCTAAAGTAAAAGATCTAGTGGGGCTCAAAGACTTTAGGCCAATCAGCCTTATAAGCTGCCAATATAAAATTTTGGCTAAAGTCTTGTCGGAAAGGTTGAAGAAGGTCATTCCCCACATAATTGGAGAGTCTCAATAAGGTTTTATTGAAGGAAGACAGATAATTGATGGTGTTTTGATTGCAAACGAAGTAGTTCAAAATGTGAAGCAACTCAAATCAAAAGCAATGATTCTCAAGATTGATTTTGAGAAAGCTTTCGACTGTATCAGATGGTCCTATTTAAATTCGGTAATGGAGCAGATGGGGTTTGGTCAGAAATGGATCAATTGGATGATCCAGTGCATCAGTTCATCCACAATCTCGATTTTGGTAAATGGCAGTCCAACAAAGGAATTCTGAATGGAAAGGGGGGTTAGACAAGGTGACCCTCTGTCTCCTTTTCTGTTTCTGATTGCAGCTGAAGGTTTAAATGTTATGATGAAAACTGCAAAAGAAATAAATATTTTCAGATGCATCCAGTTGGGAGAATCAGGGTCGGTTATCTCTCATCTTCAATATGTTGATGACACTATATTTTTTGGAGAGTGGAATACAAGAAATCTGGGTAACTTGATGTGTATCCTAAAGAACTTTCAAGCTGTCTCGGGGCTGAAAATTAATCTTGAAAAGACATGTCTTTATGGGGTTGGAATTCATTCTTCAGAAGTGGAGCAAAAGGCTCGGATAGTTGGTTGCAGAGCAGGATCTTTGCCCTTCCCTTATCTGGGTATGTCGATTAGTGTTTGCATGCAGAAAGTTCAGTCCTGGAAAGTTATCTCAGAAAAATTGAAGTAGAAGATGAGCTCCTAGAAAAGAAACAATATATCTATTGGTGGCCGTTTAACAGTTGTGAAATCAGTCATTGGAAGTCTTCCCCTGTTTTACTTTTATGTGTTTTGTGCCCCTAGAAAAGCCCTTAATGACCTTGAGAGTGTTCATCGTAATTTCTGTTGGGGGGGAAACACTGAGAGAAAGAAAATTGCTTGGATTTCGTGGGATAGAATTCTGGGAAAATGGGAGAATGTGGGTTTAAATGTTGGGAGTTTATCCGTAAAAAATAAAGCACTTCTAGGAAAGTGGTGGTGTCGTTTTAGAAGGGAAGGTGATGTGTTGTGGGTGAAAGTCATTAGAGCTATATATGGAGATGATGGAGGTTTGAGTGTCAATAGGACAACCTTCCCTAGTGGAGTATGGGGCGGGATCATAAAGATAGGAAGAGACTTAAAGAAGAAGGGGGTTGATCTGTCCACCGCCTTTAGCAGAAAAGTGGGAAATGGATGTAATACTCTTTTTTGGTGTGATGTTTGGGTAGGTGAAATCAATCTAAAAGAAAGGTTTCCTAGACTAGCTGCGTCTGATTCAAATCTTTTGTGTCGAGTTTCAGACAAAGGGCTTTGGAGAGGGGGAAAATGGGAGTGGCACTAACAGTGGAATAGGGATCCTAGGGGTAGGACCTTATCTGAGTTGGAAGATCTGTCAAACTTGCTTCTTTCTTTTTGTATGAATGCAGATTATTTCGATACTTGGAGTTGACAATGGGATTCCTCTAGAGCATTCTCAGTGTCATCTCTCTCAAAGATCATAGATGAAGCAACTCTCAAGCATCCCACAGTTGAAGCTCCAACGCCATGGAACTCCTGGATCCCTATCAAGATCAATATTTTTGCCTGGATGGCTGTTCTAGATTGTCTTCCTTCAAAAGTTCAGCTCATAAAACGCGAGGTCAAGCTTGAAAATGCGGCCTGCTCATCATGCTCTAGCAGATTCGAAACAATTGCTCACATACTCTCATCCTGCATAGGGACCTTCTCACTTTGGCCAAAAAAATTCCAATGATGTCAATTAGGTCCTTTTTTCAGTATTGAATGGGATAATCTGCTCAGAGAAGATTGAAACCTTTACCAGTTTACTAAGTCTCAACGAAAAGGTTGGTGGGCAATTAGAAGTGTCACAAGTTGGTGTCTTTGGAATGAGAGAAACTCTACTATCTTCAAGTCTCAAATGTCTCGGACCAGCACTTCCCTCTGACATTCAACTTTTGTCCTACTTGTGGATCACTAACAGATACACAAAAACGACTTTCACCTGGAATGATTGGCTCATAAATCCAATGGAGACAATTAAATTTTGTTAAGTTGTTTTTTTTAATCTATGTATTTTTCTTTGGCTCTGTTTCTGAGCTGTTTGGGAGGGATCTTCGTCTCCTACTTGGAAGCAAATTCCTTCTCTGTTGTTTTTCCTCGATGAATGCTTTTTCAAAAAAAAAAAGTAACCTCCTCTCTCAAGCCCAAGCCACTGATCGGTTGGTTTCTTCATTAATCTCTCATCATTGCCTTAATCGTCGGTGACAGAATGAGCCTCCATTTTGATGTTGTCCTTCACCGGCGGCGCCGTCGCTCACTTCCGATGAAGAAGCGCCAGAGCTGCTCCGAGATTCGGTGAAGCCACCGCCGGCATCGCGATCTGAATCTTAAAAACAGAAAATTAGCTGGAATGATGATGGGCTCCTTTTCTCTCTTCCCTTCTGTAATCTTAGAGGGGTAATGTTGAAAGGCACAACTTGGATCTGTTCCGTTGTGAACTCTGTTTGATTGCCAATTCTAATTACCAACTAGTGGTTAAAATCACTAGTTGGATAATGACGTAATTACCCTTCTTATTCTCATCTCTTTCCACCGATCAACCACTCCATCCACCCCGGACCTCTTCACCGTTGTCGCCATCTCCCCTCGTTTCAACATTTTGTTGGCAACAACCACAAACGGAAGCAACGACCACCAGAGAGACGATGTCGGAGCCACCTCCACCGGCTCTGGCCTGGCAAAAAAACACGCCGCACCACCGCTCGTGCCTCTCTGGTCATCATCCATAAACTTTCACCTGCCGACTGTCGTATCACGGTGCGTCAATGCTCCACGATCGATCAACCACCATAAGCCCGCCCGCTGCCGGCACGCTAGGCCCTGCC
>JBBYHH010009408.1:0-17020 GCA_038382905.1 Daphne laureola | reverse complement strand
GATACATTTGTAATTAGCTTCACTCAATGTCTAATTGAGTGAAGAACAATAGAGCACAAATTTTCATCTATGTTTGACCCAAAAATAAGATTCGCCATTAAATTTTTTTGATCTATTTTCACCACTAATTTGACTATCTAGGGTACAATTCACTATCAAATTTTAATTTAAGCCACAATTTACTACTATGTTTGTTAACGGATGAAGTATTCCGTAAAAGGGAATATATGAGATCTATGTCACTCTTCTAATAATCAATTTAACCTAAAACTTTAAAAATTTAACAAATACTTCTTAAATTTGTGACGTTGAACCTATTATTATTTGATATGTTAATATCTTTGAGACCCAATAACTTTTTGAACCCATGAAAAAATTGGGTATTTAAACTAGCTAGTTATAATATACATTATACAAGCATAAGGTTGGAGACTCGTAAGCTAACTATCTATTCAGTTGCTCAAGTGATGAGGGAATTAGGTTTACGGGGTAATGTTAAATCAATGTACTAACAAAGCGGCTGGTTTTGGTTCACTAGAAAAGACTTTAAGGCTATGTTTGGTTAAGAGGCACAGGGCGAGGAGGTATGGGACGCAACTCATAAAAATTAGTTTGGATAGGAAGGGGTTGAATCTCTACCAACCAAAATCGTGTTTGGGTAGATAAATTGTGGGATGCTCACCGACCCGGGCTGGGAATCGTTCCCTAGCAACCCATCCTTCCTTCAGTTTCTTTTATTTTTGACCAACCCTCTAAATCATGCGGCCACGTACTGGAACTCAAATTTCTTCTCCTGTCGAAGTTAACAGTAATTGCCCCGATCGATGATCATTTCTTCAGTTCAACTAGGTATCATTAAGCTTCTTGAGATTTCTCAGTTTTCTCATGTTTTTTTTTTCTTATTTGGTAAGATCAACCCTGGCCAACGAGCTTCCCCTAGCAGATCTGAAATTAGAACCAATGATGTGAAAGCTATCAGGTCTGAAAATAAAACCAGTTGGCTAAGGTTCTGAATCTCACGTGGCTTCTGCAAATGGTAGACGAAAGAAAACAGAGATGGGGGTTTTTGTGCAGTGATGAATTTTCAGTGGTGATAGTGGGAAAGGCTCGCTGGGAAGATGAATGGTAATGGAGAGAATGAAGATGGTTGGGAATGACTGTTTCAATTAGCTATATCGTTTTAGATAATTTTTCAATGGTTCAGATCAAACAGATACAACTAAACATAAAAAGCTACATGTAGATAGTTTTTTGAAAACGCAACAACCATTTAAAACAATTGTTGTCAATCACGACACATGCCGTCATCTCAGCCACAGTGGACCAATGTGGGGGAGACACCATGGTCTATAAATACCTCCTTCCTCCAATTCCATGGGGGAACATTGAATGCTATAGTCCTCAGATGCATTCCCTGTGACCACATGACCTCAAACCGAGGACTTCGAAGCACCGAGGCGCACCACGGATTGTTAACTGCTACGATGAAAGGTATGCTTCTCGTACATTTTCTTTGTCAATTCTTATCATGTTACTCTCGGAATTCACAATTATATTATCTTAGTTATATTAGATTATACCCCCTCCGTTCCATAAAGATTGTAGCTTTTATTTTGTTGTTTTCACAATATTTAATCTATGGTTTATTTTTATGAACCTATAGATATGTAAAGTTAAATAATTCATATGCTTCTCATAATTTGCAATATGAGCTTTCTAGATATTTTTTTTTTTTCTAATATTTATCTTAGTAAAATTTTGAGTCAAACAATGTAACTTAAACATCAAAATCAAATACAACAATCTTTATGGGACGAAGGGAATATTATATATATACACACACATAATAAACTTGATAAGATATGATGAACAATTACTTAAACGAATTTTTCCAGAACTTTTTAAAATGAATATGAAATTTATGAGAGGAAAAAATGATTTATTTATTTTTTTTTCTTTTAAACTGTCATCTACGTTTAGTTTTATACATCCATCCTCTCACAAAGATTGTAATTTTAAGATAACATGACAAATAATTTATACAAAAATGATAAATCATTGCGTCTAATTTCTAAATATATTATTTTAAATATGTATTTCATAAATTGTATATACATACAAACAAATTTTTAAAATCAAATGTGATAATACTTGTGAAACATGAAATAATTGTCCCCCTCATGAAGTAATTGTCCCTCCCTTCTGCAAAGTGTGGCCTACGTAAACCTCGTTGGTATCTAGCGCGGATGATACTGTATAAGTATCAGACAGGCAATTACCGTGACATTCCAACTGAAATACACTAATGAAACTATTTTGAATATAAATTTAAAACTATTGCAAACAAATGATAATTTGATGTTCATACTTTGCAAATATACCTTCTTAATTTTTCTACTATAGAATAGTGTATATAAATTGAAGATGAAATAGAAAAATTAAATGTTGTTATTTTTGGGACAAAGGTAGTACTCTATTTACTGATTTGATCAATTTGCTACTTTCCAAAACATTGGTGCCAATTTCACACCTTATCAAATGTTTATATACTTTCCAATAAAAGAATGTACAATGAGGGAAACCAAGAGCAAAGCCAAAACGCACCTCTCTTGCTATGCACACTGCAACCCAGAAGATTTAACAAGACGAGATTTAGCTCTTGGAAGCAATGGAGAGCCTCTGGGAGTAACTGTAGCTGGCGATGAAGGGCAACTGCCTCCCAACGGCGCCTTTGCAGCCAGACTCGACGATCTCTCTCGGCCCTCGGGCATACTCCGGGTGCTTCTCAGAGCAGCGACACGCTCAAGGGCCATAAAAACCTGAGCCATTCTAGGACGAACCTTTGCCTCACTTATGCACTGTAACGCCACCAGAGCAACCGTGTAAGCTCCTCTCTGAGGATACTGACCTTCCAACTTGGTGTCCATGATGCGGAAAAGCTTTCGCCGATCACCCAGAAACGGCCGTGCCCACTCCACCAGATTCTCCTCCACACCGACTTTTGCTTTATCAACAGCTTGCCGACCTGAGAGAAGTTCTAGTAGCACAACCCCGAAACTGTATACATCACATTTCTCTGTCAGTCGGCCTGCTCAAGGATGGAGTTGTATCAGAGTTACATACACAATAGTCATGAATGTTTAATAGCCAGGAAACGAGTGAACAACAGAGCTATTGTTTTCTGATTAAAAAGTCACAAAAAAATCATGATCTCCAATGATTTTCTGATTTTTCGAATAAAACATGGCATTTAAAAGATTCGTAAATTCTATCTACCTCATAAAATCACTTAGATAATTTTTTTAGAAAATAAATTTAATACTCTATCCCAGCAAATTAGATACAGTTGACTAGGCATCAAGATCAAGAATGTTATTGACTAGAGGGTAATAAAGTAAAATTAGACATACAAGACAAGTAATTTTTTTAAGTGAAAAAGAGAGTAAGTGTAATAAGAGAAAGTTGGTGTGAACAAGTTTCCTAAAAGGGAAAGGCTTTATTATCAAATAGTCTCTTGAACTATGTTAACTCACGTACTTTAGTCCCTGAACTAAAACGTGCCAACTCAGTCCCTGAACTATGTAAATTCAAGCACTTTAGTGCTTTAACTCGGTAACTCGCTCAATGAGACTTTAACATTGTTAGATTTTTGACAGATGAGTGATCTATTTGTAAGAATTTAAAGCATTAAGTTGCAAATGCTTAAGTTCAAAACTTCAAGGGGTTGTAGTGGCCAGCCATGCTCATTTGTTCAATCCGACCCACCCGATCAGAAAATCCAGTGAGACTATATTTTTGTTTGATCTGATAGATTTAGGGACTTTGGACATAGATTAGAAAGAAATAGGATCATAATAAACATTTTCCCAAAGGTCAACTAACATTAATACGGTTAAAGGGAAAAGTGCTTGACATTGTATAGTTGAGGGACTGAGTTGACACGTTTTATAATTCAGGAACTAAAGTGATTGAGTCGACAAAGTTCATGAGACTATCTGATAATAAAGCCAAAGGGAAATGTGTCTACTTTAATAGTCAGACGCAAAAACCAAAACGTATCAATTTCCTTGGGATGGAGGGAGTAAAACTTTTCTCTCCCTAATTTAGTATTCCATAAAAGAATCAATAAAAGCACTTATATTTCAAGAAACAATATTTTAAAATAATTTGGCTCCTTAAAGTGTTAGTATGCAAATCAGGTGAAAATCAACAAAAATGCTTCATTATCAAGCACACCAAGTCTTTTTCCCCCCTTTTTTCCGGTAATAAATCAGAAGGAACACATTACATAATGCATCAGTAACAGTTCAGACCTCCAAAAGGGTAATCTTAACAAAGGAACAGGAGCCACCTGTGGCAATATACTCAGGAGCGGCATAGCCTTCTGTACCCAAGACCTGAGTGGAAACATGACTGTGATCACCAGTTGGCCCTGCTTTTGCCAACCCAAAGTCTGAAAGTTTTGCATTGAATTCCTGTGCACATGAAAAAGTTTGGATTGTTTTGCTTTAATGGGGAATAAGTTCAAAGGTTTCTGATATCTTCTATATGCACCTCAAAAAAAATTGAGAACTATGAAACTAAAAATAAGACCTTATTAAAGTTCTATGGTATACCGAATCAAGTAGGATATTTGATGCCTTAAAATCTCTGTATATAACCGGTTGCTCCAAGTCATGTAAGAAAGATAACCCTCTTGCAGCATCTAGAGCAACTCTTATCCTCATTGCCCAAGAAAGTGGTTGAGAACCCCCTAGAAGAGTATAAATCTTAAATTAGATGAACTTGCACACTTTTTGACATGTTAGAAGCAGCAACCAGTGGTTACAAAGAGTTAGGAGTGGGACAGATATAAACAAGAATCACTATGTACCCTGAACATATGTCAATGGACATAGATGAGAAAAGCACTCTGATAGAGTAATGATGACTTAATTTGAACCTTGAGAATTGAGTTAAAAAGGTAGTGAAAAACTTACTTCTAAAGAGATGGTTCTCCAGGCTTCCTTTTGGCATATACTCATAGACCAAAAGCCTATTTTCTCCTTCCGAGCAAAATCCAATTAGTTTCACCAGATTTGGATGATGAAGCCGACCAAGATAATGTACTTCACTCTGCAGCCAGAAATCAATTATGAGTTCAAGGATGAGGAGGTGAAAAGGAAAAAGGAAAGAAGATACTCCCCCCGTCCCTTTTTAATAGTTACGTTTCTTTTTCAGCATGTAATCTATGTATTTTTTTCTTCTATATTTTGATATATAAAGTTAAGTAACATATGTACACAAGACAAATCAACGTGTCTAGTTTCTAAAAATATTTTTTTCAAATTTTTTAAGAAACTTTTTCATAGTAGAAAATCGAGTCAAACAAAAGTTCGAAAGTCAAACGTAACTATTAAATAGAGACGGAGGATAACAATTTAAGTGAGATCAAAAGAAACCCTTACCACCCACTCCTTATGCCCTTGAAGTCCTTCAGGTTTTAGCTTCTTGACAGCTATAACTATACCAGTCCCAGGCCTGGAGGCAACAAGTGTATTTTCGTCCATCCATCCCTTAAAAACGCAGCCAAATCCTCCTTCACCAATCATACTGTCAGGGCGGAAGTTTCTAGTAGCACTCTTGAGCTCACTAAAAGTAAATGCTTTCAAGCGTGGGGACAACAGTATATCACCTCCAGCTCTTGGGTTGGGGATACTTATTGAAGTGCTTTTGTCGCTATCAACTTTTTTCAAACTTGAAGCATGTGAAGAAAAAGAACTTTTGCTGGATACTTCCACTACTCCTAGAAACAAAAATAATAACAAGTTCAGGCATATTATGTCTAAGTAAATACCCCGGAGCAAAATACGCATACTTTTTAAGTGGCACGTCATGCTGAACTGATATAATAAGCTGCCCAGGACATACTGCATATGGAATAAACAACCATCTAACTAGGCGGCAATGATAAATGCACTCAGATACTGTTATGGAACACCATATAGATAGATCTGCAACCAGATACTGCACAATGTTGTTGACTAAGAACCAAGGCAAACAAACAAATGACATCAAACATCCTTGGCAGTTCAATAAGAGGAATGTCGAGGAGGGATGATAAATCAAATGCTTTCTTGAACTAAGCTGATCATCAAAATTTATTATCCGAGCATAATCTTTAATTTATGCAGAAATTCAAGCTTTTCTTGAACATAAGACTATGACAATTGATATTGCCATATTAAGCACTTCAGTCTTATGCTTTAATAGTATTTCCTCTGTTTCCCCTTAATCTCATAGCCACGAGCGAAACGGATGAACAGTCAACATCATATCACATAGAATTTCTGTATCATCGGAATCATCATCTTCGATCTTCAGAATTTCTAAAATCTTCAACCATCATTAAACAAGCTTGTTTTTTCAAAGGTCAATGCATTCTGATGTGAAAAATTCCTTAGGCCATCACACAGAAACAAATCATCGTCATCTAAAAGGTGAGCCTCTCTGGGTGATTCTTATCTAAAGAAACTTTGACTCGTAGATACTTTTCAAACTTCTGAACCGGACTAAGTAGGTGGCTTGGTTGAAGTGCAGTTGCAATCACAAGCTAGTGAAGCTCAAACCCAAGGACAAAAGGATTAGACAACTAATCACAAAAAATACAACCACCTTTTCCCTTAGCTATGAAACTGATGTGCTAAGTTAAGAGATCTGATGAAAAATAACCCTCTTGCTTCCTTGAAGCCTCCATTCCTGGTGAGATTAAATGAGCTCCAGGACCTAGGTCTTACCAATAAATGGTCTTTATTGCCAAACCATAACTCTCTAGAGTTGATCCTGAATATCGTAACTGACTGGATTTTTCTTCTTAGCTGATAAGAAAGTGTTACTTGAAGAGCCAACAAGAGGAACCCTATTCATGATATGAGGATGGGATTCCATTGTTGATGTGCAAAAAATAGATAAAGTGTCAGGTTTTCTTTTTTTTTTTTTTTTTTTTTTCTAATTCTACTAATTGTTGAAGTTGATGTGACTAGGAAAAATTGTGTCAATTTGGCAATTTTGACTCTTTTTGTTTGTTGGTCAACTCTTAAAACAACGTCGTTTGATGAAATTGCATTTTTTACGGTATTTCAGTTAAAACGGCGTCGTTTTGTGTCTTGACCTGAAACTGCTGGTGAACAGTAAATTAATACCCGCAAAAGCTCTTTTCATTTCTAACCCTTTACATGTTAGCCCCCAATGCTCTACCGCGTTGCGTCCTCATCCAGGATCACTCTTTCTTCTTCACCGATGAAAATAAACATTAAGGATCTATAGTGATTCAATTGATCTAACGAAGAATGTTCAAGGTTATTTCGATGCTTTACCATAAATTTGACTAAAAGGAAAATTAAAAAATTGTCTCTTAAGTCTTTCATCATTCTGTTTTTTTTTGACAACCTTTCATCATTCTTTTAGTTTGCACATTAAACTTTTGGTTTTAAGATTATGACACGAGAACATTTTCATCGACTTTTCTGTATTTCTATTTTTTTATTTTTTGCTTTAGACCTTTTTAAAAAAATTCGATATCGTTTTTTGAAATCCTTTCAGATTAATCATTTTTACAACAAATTCATGTTACCTTTTTTAGCTTTTCTATCTCTACGTGTCAAGCCGTTTTTTACACTTTCTTGGCTCTTTGTTTTTTTAACTTCTAATTAAGAGGCTTAGCTTTTTCTTAGTTCTTTGCTCCTAATTTTAAATGCTTACAATTTAGTCAAATGATATTTTTTAAATCAGGTAAATGCTATTTTTCCCGCTATTCTAATTTAGTCTGTTACTCTATCTTTCATGTTTTTACTCATTTTCTTTAATGCTTATAAATTAGTGACATGATCTTTTTTTTAATCAAACTATTGATATATTTGCTTCCTGAATTCAACCAATTTTCTTTTTAATCATTGCTGTCTATTTTAAGAATAATTATAGTTTACATGTTCAATTTTTTGGATTTTAACTTTTTTACTTTGTGTGACTTTAAAATTAGAATCTAAGATAGTCATAGACCATATTTGAACTTGCTTATTGATATTTTAGTTTCAGTACTAACTTTGACGTTATTCTCAGTTATATTTTTTAAACATATATAATCTCGTTTATACTCGATGAATGTTGGATCTTTTAAACAAGTTAGTACATTTATACTCAATAAATGTTGGATATTGTTAGTTATAATTCTTTTCTGTTAAACTCATGATATTATCTTATTTAGCTTTTCTATTTTTTGTTATCCTCTTTGAAATTGATGTAAATATGTCATTTCACATTTTTGTAGCACATTTATGTGCCCGTTTTCACTTATTTTCATTCCAGTTTTCAAATTCACTTTAAATACTTCATCTTCCTTATTTTTTCATCATAATATAACATCATTTTTCCTGCAAACATTTTTATTTTCACTAATATATATTGGATGTAAAACCCGCAATGAAGTGCGGGTAAAAGTCCTAGTTAGAGACTAACCATGGAAAATGTACAACACAGAGACAACTTTGAATTAAAACGTGTAGGTTTTTGATGAAGTATATTCTATTTTGAAGCACTGTCAATGACATGGAACCAATAAAGTATTTAATGAAGCCTGGTATTGGAATGTGAGAAGCAAATGTGTCAACTACTGTGGAACTCTAGTTAAATTAGAAAGAAGCTATATCAATTGCACATTTATAACAGGAATTTTGAGAGCTTATGTATTAGTGAACTTAAATTGGAGAGGGTACAGAAAAAAGGCAAAATTCCTCAGCAGTAACACTGTGAGACTAATCCCCAGCAGTATGAATGTCCAAATGGTTACTTCCTGAACAAGCAGGACGTTACAGAACAAAACTCAAGCATTCCAATTCTACGATGGGACTGCATGGTTCCAAGGGACCCAAGAACTTAAGGTAATAGTTTCCACACTAGCAAGAACTTAAGGTAGTAGTTTCCACACTAGCAAGAACTTAAAGCTCGCAAACTGTTACACCGTTATGAAGTTGGAGTTACTGATCAGCATTGCATGTCTCCTTTTTCAGAGATGTTATGGTTTTCATTCACGTGTAAGCTTAACTGTGAACTCTAAGTCTAGCAAACTTTGTGCAATCAAAAGTACCATAGCTTGGTGGAGCCTAAGGGACAAATTAATGCTAGTGCACATAAGGTTAATTTCAGTAGAGTTTGAGTTTTGGTAGCAGAGGCCAAACCCATCAACACTTCCCTACCTTGTAAACCAGAAAAAACACTGGTTACTTCTTATTCACATTGTAATCTGTTTCGTATTTCAATTGAGGCTTAATTGACATTGTAATCCACCAATGTAATTTTCTGTCTGCTGCTGCTTTTTTCTAAAAATAACAGACAGTTAACGCATTGACAGTATATGAAGTACCGTTGAAGTTGATGTTCAAGAGGTTTCTCTGACAATTCAGTCAATGCAACTGACTAACTTTTTCCCTTGTCAATAGCAGCATTTGGAAGCCCACATAGATTAAAGTAGATAACAGTGGAGTGGAGTGTGAAGTAATCCTCTATGGATTTCCACTGCCATTATGATAGTGTTTTAATCGTTCTTAAGTCAATAATGGATGAATAATATTAATAAGAGTACCTTTAATTGCATAAAAAAAAAAGAAAAAATAGTACCTTTAAAATGCCAGTCTATATGAGACTTCTAAACTGGTCTACTAACTACCACCACAGCTTGTGCAGCTTCTACCACTTCAGATCAAATCTTGAGAAAATTACTAGTAGCTAGTTTACGGCTAACACTCTTCTTCTCACTCAAAAACAGCTACTTCATGATTATTAGAATCCTGTAGCAAGCCACTGAAGCTTGAGCCATCATCATTTTCATACTCCTCTTTAATCTGAACTGGTCTACTAACTACTACCGCTGCTTGTGCAGCTTCTACCACTTCAGATCAAATCTTAAGAAAATTACTAGTATATACAGTAGTTCATAGCTAACACTCTTCTTCTCACTCAAAACAACTACTTCATGATTATTAGAATCCTGCAGTAAGCCACTGAAGGTTGAGCCATCATCATTTTCATACTCTCCTCTTTAATCTGAACTAAGTTGTTCCATGGAATGAAGTTATAGGACAAACGTTTACTGTTTCAAACTAATTAATCCCTGAATTCTTAGAAGTAAGCAACGAAAGAGCAACAAAACAGGTGAAAAAACTAAAGCAAGAGCAAAGCAAATTCAAGCAATGTCAGATTGCCATTAGCGAGAAAACTCCGAACAGAAAATATTACCAGACTTACTCCGAGAGCTGAATTTTCTGTTGCCATTTGAATCAGAGCCAAAGCAAGAATTACCCATCTCTCTGCCTCGCCGTCCCTCACTCTTTCACTGTTTCTGGGGAGCCAAAAAAGAAAACGACAAGCTGGTCGCTCTGCTTCTTCTGGCTGCTCTTCGTTGTCGAGTGAACACGACAGAAGATGAGGGCTCCGTTTTGTCGTCCAACATTATTAAAAATCTGAGAAGCTGAGAGAGAATTGAGATCGAGGAGAGAGAGAGGGGACTAATTTTCCGCCATGTGGATGAGAGAGCTAAACGGCAATGAACTTCTGCGACTCCATTGAATTAGTTATGGTTCGGATAACATAAATCCATAGACTTCTTTGCATAGATAAGTAGGACCTCCTCTCACCAAGTCCACTTATCGGATAGGGCTATAAAACGAATCGAGTTATTCACGAACCAGTTCAAGCTCACGCTCGAACCACATTAAATGAACCGAGTTTCATGAGCCACAAACTTGAGCTCGAGCTGGAATTTTGATTCGAGTAGTAAAATGAGCCGAGCTTGAACCTTTAAGGTTCGGTTTGAGCCAGCTCGCGAGCCAATTCGAGTTAGGAGTATAAAACGAACCGAGCCATCCACGACCCATTTCGAGTTCGAACAGTTGAACCACGTTAAACGAGCCGAGCTTCACGAACCCCGAACCCAAGGAAGAGGATGGCTGTGAGATAATTTACAATTTAGTCCTTATTTTTTTATTTTAATTAATTAAATACTTAATTTTTTCGAGCTCACGATTATCAAGCCGAGCTCGAGCCATTTTTTCCAAGCTCGACTCGAACGAACTTGAACTCGAGCCGACTATCACGCACTCGAACTTAAACTCGAACTAGTGATGTCCGGGCTTGACTCGGCTCGTTTACACCCCTAGTATCAGTTAGAGGTGTAAACGAGTCAAACCGAGCTCGGACATTGCTGGTTTAACCTCGAATTCGTGAAGATTGGTTCAATTTCGAGCTCGCTTGAGCCCAGCTCGTGTGGCTTGAGCTTGGCTCGTTAGATGTTCGAGTTCGGTTCATGAGTTCGGAAGTTCGAAAGATGTTGGGATTCTTCTTGGCCTTGGTATAGTTTAAATGGCTCTAAATTAAAGTTGTAGGCATAAATTGATTAAAGAACAAGAGCAAAGGAGCAAAGTTGTTAATACCCTTAAACACTCGCTTCTCTCTCTACTTCTCGTAGCAATAAGAGGACGAGTGGTAAAAATGTAGATCAAAGTAAAGATGCAATCCAACCATATAAAAATCATTCCTTTTTCTCCTCTAGTCCGGGTGACACCGGATTTGGGAAAGCATCGTCAATTTGGGGTTGCTAATAACAGTTTTGGGGTTGCTCATCACGATGGAGGACGAATCCTCGGTTATGGCAGATCGCAACATGAATCACGTACACTTGGGTGAGTCGGCGTTCTGAATCTCGAATAGCGATGTTGAAACACTCACCAGAGACGTCAGATCTAGTGGTGGTGGATGTCGTAAATGGTGTCAGATGGTGGATGGCTTTGGTGGACGATGAAAGTGGATATTAACTAAACTCAATCGATTTCGACATTTCAGGCCGGAAGAGGTCACTTTAGTTGCTTAAAAAATTATTTAATGAAGGGCAACACTGTAAGTTGCATCTGCTCAAATTAACTTGTGAACATGTTCAAGTCGAACAGGCAATGTTCGAGTTTAGCTCTTATAGTTGTTCGAATCCAAAACTTGACTCGAGCTCGTATAATTTGGTTTGTTTAACCTCATCCGAACTCGAACTGATTCGCAAACGACTTGATTCGTTGTACATCCCTAGAATCAATATCATTATATCATTTTATTCCTAATTGAGCAATGTTTGTTTGTGGATTATAAATAAATGGGTAAACTGCATGGTTAGTCATTTATCTTTATTTATTGTCCTATTCAGGTCATATTTTAAGAATTTGTTCTACTGGAATCATTTATCTTTAATTTTTGGTACATATGTAATCTTTCCGTCAGTTTTAGAGTTAGTTCTTCCGTTAACTCTCTCAGTTTACGAAAATATCCATAATTAATTTTCAATTTGCCCTAAATGTTAAAACAGTCTATCATTTTGTACAATAATTTATTAAACTTGTCAATTCACCCACCATCTTTACTCAGTGACCTATGTCTCCTTCACTCCTCTAGAGCAACCATGGTGAAACCCTACTCATCATTCCCACAATCTTTCCTACCATCATAGTTCCCATCAAAACAATCATCTGCCTTAATCTTCCCTATACACTCCTTGACAAGGTTTTGTTCTTCTTTAACTTCGGTACTAACTTCATGTTCCCCTACTACAGCCCATGATAGTGCAACCAAAGCACCAGGTCCCAAAATTTGCATTTTGAGCAAACACCACAAGTTTGCATTTTGAGCAAAATTTCCCAGAAACAAGCGATGCCCAGGACCAGAAAACTTGATCAAATTGAAAACAACCTACCTTTTTTTTCCACTAATCACTTCATCCCTCTTATCTCTCTCCTATTTATTTATTGGCTTTCATTTATACAAAAAAAAGTCAAGCATTTCAACAAAAACCATGTGTGCGGTCGAAAGAAGTCATTCTTTACCACTCTCACGAAGCGATGTCCTGCCACCGCAGTAACAACCACAACATGGCGGCCTTCGTCAAAGGCTATCATCTCTCTCCCTCAAGATGCACCCAACAATGATCTCTTCTTATAATTCATGGGAAGGATTAATCCTGATGATCAGATCCAAATCCCCGTCCTCCTTCAGAGACCACGGCGGTAACTCCTTGAGAAAAAGGTGGGATTGGGGCAGATCCTGGATGTAGCTCTCCAAGAAGCCGAGATCGGATCTGGAGATGATGGACGTCGATGGCGATGATCAATTAGCGTTATTGGGCGGCGCACATGACCAGTCACAGATAAGGGAGCCGCCAGCCACGGTGATGAGTAACAGGTCGAGACATGTCTACTAGAAGGTTCGATCGGAGATGAGTAGCAGCTGGTTGTGGAGTGTTTTCCCGACGGTTTTTCGGTGAGCTGGTACGAGCTTCAGAGAGGAGGCTTGAGCTTTCTTCGGAATGGAATCGAGGGAGGTTGGACAGAGATTTGAATAATCAGATTTGAAGAATTTCAGAAATGATTCTAAAAAGTTGGGAATCGAGACAAATTATTGGACTTTGATGCTTTATCCTTCAATCAGCAGCAAGAAGAATGAGTTGAAAACTCAATCGGCGGAGAATTGGGTCGATGAAACCTAAGCCATCGTGAATCGCATCGATTTCAATTGAAAGAATTAGACGAAGATCTGTTGGGCTCCAGTAGTCGATTCAAGTTTCTTGATGAGCATAACGTTTTTGGATTTAAAAACATCTGAAAATTGAATCCTTCGATGAGCATCAGCTCTTCCATGAATAGAGCACCAAATGCGGCTGAAGAGAATGAAGATTGAGTAAAGGAGAAAAAAAACTTTAGGACTCATATGTACATTTATTATAATTTTAATGACCAAATTTCTATTAAACGTGTGATTAAACTACTATTGTAAGGGTAACAAAGAAAATGGAAGAACTAACCCTAAAACTAACGGAAGGACCACAAATGCACAAAAAATCAAAGATAAGGGACTCTAGTAGGACGAATTCTTAAAACAAGATCTCAATAGGACAATAAACAAAGATAAGAGACTAATCATGCAGTTTACCCATAAATAAATACATTGTCGAGGTTTAGACTTGTCTGGAACAATTGAGATTTATATGACTCTTCTGGTAAAACACAAAAAAAGTAATGGACCTTTGTCTAGTCCCAGATGTAGCCAAGAGGGGAATGAATTGGCTATGATCCAACAAAACTTTTTCAAGTTAAAAATAAATCCTTTTACAAGCTGTCAACATGTTCATGAAAAGACAGTCTTGAAAAACACTTGTAAAGTAGAGTATCAACACGTTGATGAAGAACAAAAGTAAGACAAATCTAAACAACACCAGATTTGTAGAGGTTCGGTCCTCTTGACCTACGTCATCTGCTCAAGTATAAGTAAGAGTTAAAATCCACTATGAATGATGCCTGACAAACAGGGCTTATACACACTTTGCCTGACACACAGGTCTTTATACTTGTCTGACTAACAAGACTTCCTCAATGTCTGACAAACAGGACTTTAACAAAGATGCCTAACACACATGACTTACAAAAAAACTTGCATGACTAACATGATTTTGTTTGAAAACAATGTTGTCAACACGTTGACAAATAAAATTTATCAACACTTCTTCTTCCTTGAAAAGTACTATCACTTCAACGTTGAAGAACTAGTCTTATAGCATCAAATGATGGTTGACTTAAGTTCAAAACCCAAGCAAAACCTTTACAAAAGATGTATTTCAAAACCACATAAGGTTTTTCAAAATGTCTTCAAAATATAGCAAAGCTTTGTTGCGGTTGAGACTTTGAAGTGTTGAGCTTGATAATGCTTGTATAAGATCAGAGAGATTGAGAGAGAGTAGAATCAATTCAATTCTTAGTGTGTCACTCATTGGTTCAGCTTCACTCTTTATATAGGCTTCAGATTTGCTTTAAATGGAGAAAAGCCTTCTTGATTGATCATTGATTGATTTGCTGAGTTTAGTGAATCAATCCTTCAATTTTCAAATCTTTTGAAATAGTTTTTTACCGCTGGAGAAAGCTCTATAGATGTTGGAGTAAATCTGCATCAGTTGACTTTTCTTATAACATGTTGATGAAGTTTGTCTTCAGAATAGTTGTTGATTTCTCCATGAGTCATCGACCAATTCTTGTTCCTTTCAGCTTTGTCACTTCCCAATCAATATCATTTGTAATCTTGATCCATGAAAGTGTTAAATTATGAGATGATTTGAGGCGTCTTTGGACTTTTGAATGTTTACTGCATGTCCATCAACATGTTGATAGAGTCTAAAGATCACATTCAAATATGATTTATTTTCTTTCTTAGTTTAGTTCAATCTTCAACCTTTCCAATAATCGGTTCTTCTTTAAGGAAACTTCAGATGTTGACTTCCACATTTGTTTTTCAATATTTTCTTCATCATTTCCTTTGAACATGGACAAGAAACAAGTCTAGATTAATCCAATTCAAAATATCAAACATATAAACTCGGCCATGTTCAAATATTGAACAACATGCGTATTAACAATAATGTTTTTGAGCTATTTGAATCTTTACAATAAAGCCCCAATAAATAAAATGTTTAAACCGAAGCTTTCAATTTTTTTAATCAAGTCACTCAACTTTTAAAATCTTTGTACATAAGGCACTAATATTTTGTAATCATCAAAATTAAGAACTCAACAATCTCCCCTTTTTGACGATAACAAAACACTTCAAGAAGATTTGAACCCTTTGAAAATCTCTTTCCAAAACTTAAGAATATTTTGCAAAAAAATAAAAAATCAAGCTCCCCCTACCTTCTTAAACTTATTATCCCCCGTGTTTTCAGAATAAAGAAGGTTCCAAAGGTAGAGGTTCAAACCGTAGATGGGATCAAGGGTATGTCTCGCCTTCCATCAACATGTTGATGGAAAACCAACATACAGGTGCAAACTTGTTGCCATTACTTGGAACGGTAAGCAAACATACGAGCTTAATGTTATGATTTATACTAATAAAGGATTGGTAGTCTTCCCCACTTAAAATAGCTGAACATGATAAATTACTCAATATAGAAGTGATCAACTCATTTAAAGAAAGAACAGTGCATAAGCAGTCAACAAGTTGATATAACATGATGCGCGAGATTTATGTATAGAATTTGTGCTCATATCAAGTTTTACATTTATACCCATTCTTCCCCAAGTATAGGGTTGTCCTTGCAGATAGGGTGAGTGAGGTCGAACCACAGAGATAAGCTCGACCATTGAAAATCTTTCTAAAAGCTACTCCATTCATCCCATAAAATTATTCACGTTTGACTTTTGTATTGTGTTTGACTCAAATTTTTATTAAGAATAATTTATTAAAGAAATCTTTAAAAATACATTTAGAAACTAAACATATTAATTTTATTTGAATATAAACTTGTACAAGTTACAAGTCAAAATACTATAAGAAAAAAATCATAGATTAAGTGCTGAAAAATAAACGTGGGTAATTTTTAGGGACGAATGGAGTATATTTTTGGAATTTTGAAATTAGTGGGAGTTAGAAAATGGTAGATCTGACGAATTTAAAGTGTGGAAAACGTGAATGCTAAAGTAAATAACATAAATAAACATTCTCCTAAGGTCACCAAGCAGAGCAAGATAACTAGAGCTGATGTAGTTCAATAAAATACTAAATATGGGGGTCAGATAAATATCAAGCAATGACCTCCCATCCTAAAGCCATCCTCGCCACTGTTGACTTGGAGGATCCCTCCTTATCTAGTATCAACAATAGGGCATTAAGCTCAGCCGAGACCCAGTCTAGAAAGCTCTTGGTGTAACCAATGGGTTCCCTAATATCCTAGGATGCTTTCCCGAGTACCGAATAACATCCAGTGAGATCCATCATCTATCGGCATTGGTCTTTCTATGCATCGCTTCCTGACACCAGATGGGTCTGAGGTCATAGTAGTACTCATACAGCTTTCCACCCTATTTAAGTAACAAATCTCGCTACTATTTGCATAATCTTACCCCTATATCCAGACCTCTAACAATTTGTCATGCTAGGATCTCTTAGGAGAGATGGGAACTACTTACCACTC
>JBBYHH010009297.1:0-17020 GCA_038382905.1 Daphne laureola | reverse complement strand
TCACTTTTATCCTTAGCTTCTATCTTTCACTCTCAATTATCTTGAACTCTTCTTTTCTTGTCAATTTAGCCCCAAATTCCTCAGTTTTGCTCCAATACCTCCCAAAGTGGAATCCTGCAAAATCATTTCTCAAATAATAAGAACATAGCAATTTGAATCAATTAAAACATATATTTAGGGGTAAAATATATAACATTATTTGCACTCATCAACCTTTCGAGGAATCACCCTTACAATTACCATTTTCAGGAAATTATGATTCGCATCTTATGAGGTATGGTCACCTTAGTGGGTTGGTAGTAGTAGCAGCAGCAGCAAGGACTAATGTTAATTTGGATGCTCGTGACGGTATGGTCACTAGAGCGTAGTATATTACCGGCTCTGTAAGAGTAGATTGCATCTATCATATAGTTCTGGAAACATGATAGGATCACATATCTGAATATTGAATAACTCTGGAATATCTGTATATGTTGTTTAATCGGGGAGTGTTGGGCTCCTTTCTAATGCATCTGATCTGAGCTAAGCTCAGGTCGTTATATGTATGTTCTATTGAATATGTTGTTTCCGTTATACGTGTATGGTTTATGGCTCGGTTAGTAAGGTTTGCGTAATTACATGGAAGTTAAATTTGTGATGCTGTTTTGGAAAAACCGCATTTGTGGCTCAACTTGTACGAATTAACTGTACCGATTGGCTGGGAATTTTTAGCTAAAATGATTTGTATGGATATCCCTATGTGTCTAGTTTACTAAAAAATTTACAGAACATGATTTGGATCACTTTGGAATTTATTAAAAATGTTTGACCGACAAGAGGTCTGCTAAAATAGTTTTGTTTGGAAAAACTGAAATTGTTCTGTATGAGTTTGATTGTGAAGTGCAGGATTTGTTGTGTTTTGTCGGGTTATGGGCTTAACCCACCACAATGAGTTGGATTTTATTTGTGGTAGGATTTTGGGGAGAAATCCCACCGTCGCCTCCTCCCTCCGCACCGCTGCGTTGTGCCTCTGATGTGTCTGGCGGAGGCGGTGGTGACACAAAGGCTACTCGTAAAATTTTGGTGTTGACTACACGTATGTCTTTGCTCTTGTAGTTAGAGTTGATATAATTAGAATAATCATAGCCATTGCAGCAAAGTTTGGGTGGAAGATCCTACAATTTGATGTGAAATATGCTATTCTACATGGAGAAATCAGTTAGGATGTTTGTGTTGCACAACCCCAAGGTTTTGAGGTTCAAGGTAAGGAGCACATGGTGTATAAGTTGCATAAGGTGCTTTATGGCTTAAAACAAGCCCTCAAGCTATGGTTTAGTAAAATTGAGCCACATTTGTTTGTGTATGTGCAAAGTGTTTACTTACACCAGAAGTCTTGTTCCTTAAAGATAATTACGTCTGTTTATTTTTTATTAAAACTCTAGTCTCTCTTTAATCTGTTGATTAGTTTTAGTTCTATTAGGATTGTATCTAATGTTCTATTTAAACACATAGTCATTAGCAATAATATCATCGAGGTTTGACACAACTTAAAGTTCTAAGTCAAATCACTTTCAACAATCCTACGCACAACTTGTTTTCCAAACTCAATTTGCAATAACAATGGATGAAGCGAAAGAAAATTTAGAACAAGAGCACAATTATTCAGTGACACACACATACACATTTTCAAGATGTTTTAAGTCAAATACTTCACCTAATGAGCTTATATACTTGTGTTTAGATGCATTGTACTTGTTATGTTTAATCTTTTGCAAGTTCAAAAGTGCAAATAAAATGGAGCTCTGTTCATGTCAATAGAGGGCTCAACATGTAGAATGAGCAAGGATGGAGTCTTCCATCAATTTCTGGGTCAAATGGAGGATTGGAGCTCAAGAAATGAAGAGTTGAAGGCTTGGAGAGCAACGACTGCATGCACACGGGGAAGGACGAGCACAAGCTGAGAGCAAGCAAGGATGAGTGAATATGAGTGTAGCCTGCACCCAGTCCCTGGTGCTCAACATGCTTGAACAACTGGATGCACGGAAGGATGAGCGGAAGACCCTTGCTTTCATTGACATGAGCGCATGCTGAGAGCATATGAGTGCAGGTTGTGTTCATGGCTTGATTCCAAGGCTAGAAACTTCAATAAATCATATCTCCCTAGGCCGAGCTTCAAATGAGATGATTCAAATGCTAAATTTAAGTTCAGGAAGTGGGTTTTCCAGCAACATCATTTCAACTCATTTAGAGTTCTATAGCGTCCTGGAGAGTCGTAGCAAGTTGAAGTGTCTAGGCTGAAGCCCAGGATGTTGCACAACACGCTGAGCGTATGTTGAGCACAAATACTAAAGGCATTCACCCCACTAGAGAAATTGTTTTAGGATTATGAGTGCATGTGTGAGCACATATAAGCATATGCTACACTTTGTCATAAGAAAACATCAAATGGGGGACTACTAACGCATTTCTCGATTTTATCTTAAGTGCACCAACTTTTTTTGGGACTATTTTATCCTTATTTATCTACCTTTAAGTGTCCAACATGTCTAGGGACATTTTAGATTATCATACTTAGTATATATAGACATTTAGAATGAGTTTTTCAAACAACTTACCTTTTGGGCGAATTTGAGAGCAACTTTGATTCTTGGAGTTGTTCTTTCTTTCCTCTACTAGGGCTTTGAGCCCCTTAACCTCAGGAACATGAGAGGTTGATTGGGGCTCTTCTAGATGATCATTTATAGAGTGACTTATTCCCACTCTCCCTCTCTTTACTCATTTATGCTTGTGTTCTTTGAATGCTTGTTGATGAGAATCATGAGGATGAGTGAGTAGATTTCTTTTCTCTCAAGATTTTTTTGCTATTTGAGGTTTGTTTGTGATGTTTCTTGACTTGTATTGGTTTAGGTACCAATTTCATGATCATTGAATGCATGACTTGTGTTAGAAGATGCATATTCTAGCATTGTCACCTAGATGTTTGTAGAAATGCTTGAGAGAGTGTTTTAATAAACTTGACCCATAGGAATAAGTTGATTGGCTTGCTGATTGCTAGAGATAACATCTAGGAGTTAATTAATGAACAAAATGGGAGTTGTTCACGCCTTATCACCTACTGGTAATACAACTAGAGTTGGTTAGGTTAGTCAGTGATGAGAGATTAATGTCTATCTAGAGATGGAAGCATGTTAGACTGAGTAATCCATCTCTAAACCATAAGTTAGGTCGTGCAAACATCCTTTAATATGTATTAATTCCCTAAGAGAACTCTATACTTGAAAGTCCACAAGTTCTTATTTTCGGTGTTCATCCTTACATTTCACTCTTGTCTCCATTACATTTATTTTCATTTAGATTAGTTGCACACTCCTGTTAGAAATAATGTTCTCGAGATGCTAATTAGTCATAAAATAAAATAATGAAATAAAAATAATAAAACAGTTTGTTTACCATGGATATTGGTTAATTCCAAGTTAATGAGTCAGTTTATTGCTAAATTAATGGTTTATTTATGCTTGCTATTTGAGATTTCAAGATTCACTTTTATGTATAAATATGGATGCATGGTAATGAATAAGATATAGGTTCCTACATGTTCTTGCTTATGTCTCTTTCTCTTTCTTGTTCTCAAATTCTTTTCATATTCTCACAACAAACACCAACAAATTGGTATCAGAGGATGATAGATAGATCTTGAGGGACCTAAGCCACAAATACAAATACAATCATAACCCATACAAATTAAGGCACAACACATGGAGAATACTTCATTCAACAACATGTCTCCTCCAACCTTCGATGAAACCAATTACCAAATGTGGTCCATCCGGATGCAAGCTTTACTAGAGGCTACAAATCTTTGGGAAGTGGTTGAGAAAGAACAAGAAGAAGAGTTAGATCACAACTCAACAACAAATGAAGAAGCAGAAGGACGAAAAGCAAAAAAATGTCCAAAGCCAAAGCTACACTCTTTTCAAGTGTATCACAACAAGTCTGGAATCGCATCATGTCTCTACAAGATCCTAATGTTATATGGAACTACCTTCAGAAGGAATATGCATGCAGTGATAAGGTAAAGAATATGAAAGCTCTTAATATAATGAGAGAGTTTGAAGCTGAAAAGATGAATTATAACGAGACACTGCAAGAATATTTTGATAGGATACTAGAGCTTGCAAATAGGATCAGACTCTTACTCACAAAATTGAAGAATAAAAGGCTAATACAAAAGATTTTAGTTATTGTTCCTAAAAGATTTGAACCTACACTTTCTCACTAGAAAACTGAAAGGACCTTATGTCCATTACAGTATCTGAACTGTTAGAGGCTTTGCAAGTTGGTGAACAACAGAGACTCATGTGGCAGCCGTAAGAGGATTCCATAGCAGGTGCTCTTATTGCTAAGGATACATCAGGAAAGAAGATCACACCATGCCCCCACTACAGAAAAATCAACCATAAGCCTGAATCATGTTGGTGGCGGCCAGACAGGAGGTGCAACAAGTGTGGATAGCTTGGCTACATTGAGAAAATTTGTAAAGGGATGCAACTAAAAGCAAGTGAAGCTAAGGCCGTAGAAGTTCAAGATGAGGAGGAGCTTTTTCTATGAATATGCAATTTCAAGAATAAGGAGGAGTATTAGAAATAATGTTTTCGAGATGCTAATTAGTCACAAAATAAAATAAAATAAAATAAAAATAATGAAATAAAAATAATAAAACTGTTTGTTTAGCATGGATATTGGAAAGTTATGTTAGTGGCTAATGCCAAGTTAATGAGTCAGTTTATTGCTAAATTAATGGTTTATTTATGGTTTAATTATCTCGTACTACCCCGAACTATGGTGAGTAGTGCGAGTTAGGGCATGGACTATAACTCATCCAAAGTAGTACCCCGAACTATTATAGCAATGCGATTAATGGCCTTCACTCAGCGAACTTGGCATGTGCTCCCACGTGCCGTCACAAAAGTTTGCATTTCTGTTAGTTTCCACATGCCGAGTTCGCTGACCGGAGGCCCTTAATCACATTGCTATAATAGTTCGGGGTACCACTTTGAAAGAGTTATAGTCCAGACCCTAACTCGCCCTGTTGATCATAGTTCAGGGTACTACCAGATAATTAAGCCTTTATTTATACTTGCTATTTGTGATTTCAAGAGTCACTTTTATGTATAAATAAGGATGCATGGTAATGAATAAGATATAGGTTCCTACATGTTCTTTCTCATGTCTCTTTCTCTTTCTTGTTATCAAGTTCTTTTCATATTCTCACAAAAATACCAACAACTCCATCAAGCAACTTATCAAATCATTTACCCCTTGCTTTGCATTCAAGTTTAGTTATACACAATTAGCACACCAGTCTAGGAACGCTCAATTCTCTTGGATTTGACCCTCTTACTCAACGCTCTATTCTATTTTCAATAAAACAAAGGTGAGTTTGAGTTTTTTATAAATGAATTTGTCATTTTGATTTGTTTGTGATCATACACATGCCAACCTTGAACAACCATGCATTGAAAAGCAATCAAAACAAAATTAAATGGCTCAACTGCATTAGACAACCTTCTTGTGTAGAGCTTAGGCTCATTTTTGTAGCTTTGTATTGTCCACTACATGCTAATTCATCCAACCAAAACAAATTTATGTAGAGGAAAACGTGAGGGAGTTGAGGCAAGTGAAAGAAAAAAAAGAAGTAACAATGTTAGTGCGGCTCTATTATTGGTCACTTTCATTACTAAATTCATGATTTAGTATTGAAAATTCATGCTCCACTTTAGAAATTTTATGATCCTGAAGTAAAATATCATAATTCACTATAAGAAATCTACTATTTATATATAAAGTAGGATATTATTTAGAGGTAGATTCGTCTATAATTATAAAAAAAAAATGAATACTGAACATACAACACGTTACATATGCGAACGCATTTTTTTTATTCCTTTTATATTTGTGTGGTGCACTACTCACAATACACCATATCATAACACTATGTATACTAAATAGAAAGAAGTGTAAAATGAATAATTAATATAAATTTAATATTATAATCGGTTTTCTCCGGAACCTTTCATTCAATTCATTTTTTTTCATTTTAAGACATGTACTCTCACATTTCGGGGGATGGTTTTATGTTTTTCACTTCATCACCAACAATGATGATAGAGAAGTACTCCTTCCAATCTGCAAATGTAATTTCTCTATAAAAAATATGAATATCACATAAACTGAGTTGTAATCTATTCCTAGCTAAGCTAAATCAGTTTCAAGTACTTACCTGGACGATGAACAAATTTGGATTCTATGTTATTCCTAGGTGAGTTGGATTTCAAAACTACAGGGACACCATGAGTTAGTAATTAGTGCACACACAATAAACTAATCTACAATCCGTCACCTCCATTTTTGGTAACTCATACACCCAATCAATTCTATATCAATCAAACATTTATCACAATCAACTCTATATCAATGAAAAGCGTTTTCCCTAAATTATATTATGGTAGCTATAATTCCGTTCATGGAAATAACACAAGTTATAAATGCAATTATAATTAGTTATTAGTAGTAATTAATACTAATTAATAGTAAATTATAATCAATCACCAATTATAATCAATATAAAATCAATTTGTATATGGTAATTAACAATCACCAATTACCTCAATGAAACTCACCACGGTAACCCACCCAATCTACACAATATATATGAGTTGCTATCTCTTCTCTTCATTCCTCTATTTATTAACGTTATTCTCTCCCATTATAATTGTCTCTATTAGTTTTTAGTTCTTTTTCATCAATTTTTCTGAGCTCTTCTCTTCTTTATCATCTTTGCTTACTAGCTCTACGATTTTCTATTTTGTGATTGATCTCCCTATGTTTTTCTTTCTTATTTGGATGTTTTCATCTACTTTCATTTTTGTTGTCTCTCTATATTCTTAATTATGTCTAATATTTTTAATTTCATTTTTTTTATAGTTATCCCATTCGAATTAGATCTGGTTTGTTTCAGAGTGGCTTTTGAAGAAGATGATTAATCTCCTAATCAAGTTTCTTCTCTACCCCACGTTTGTGGCTATGAGTTTGGAGATTGAGTGCGTATGATTCATCTCTCTATTTTGTTTATTTCTTATTCTAATTCTCCCTACTTCCTGTACATTTTTTCTTAATCTGTTTCTTTGTGTTTCTTTGTGTTTTTGTTGCAACTGTGCCCATCGCTCTAGAAAGCTCTTTGTTCATTATTCTCTTAATTTTATTTTATTTTTACTATTATCTCCTTTAAATCGGACTTGGTTTGTTTTATGGTGGCTGATAACTAGGGTGATGGCATGAGAGTTTCTAGCGAGAAAAGTTACTGGAACTGAATCAAACCATGTTGTTGTCTAGGTTGATGATGCAGAAGGCGAGGAAAATGTTCTTTAGTTTTCTTGCTGGAGCCTTGTATAATTTTCTAGTTATCTAAAATATATTTCCTTTTATGTTTAATTTTTTAAGATTGTAGGTGGATAAGGTACATGTATATCCTCCTCGAATTTCTTGCTGGAGCCTTGTGAAGAGATTGGGTACAAGAATTTGATCAATCCTTTTGACAATGGTGTATTTTTTTTTTTGTATATAGACAATTTCATGAGCATATGGCTACTGATACAGTTTATGTTTTATTTATTTATTTATGAATTCTTATGTTCTTTATTGTTGATGGAAATTTTAATATTACTTATATGATTGTTAATCCATAAGTATCAATTGAATTTGTGCTTCTAAACACGTTCACTTTGCCTATTTGACCATATCAATGTTAATTGGTCTTAGAAAAATACCTATTATGTGTCCTACAATTTTTCCAATCTATATCCAAGGACCCTCAACCTATTAAATCTAACAAAAATACCATCAGCCTTTGGAGAAAGGGTAAATATGCCACAATGTCGTTAATGTCTTGACGGATCTATTAAATTTTAAATGGTTAGTGTCTTTTTTTGTCACTTTAAATTTTGTAATCCTAACCATTTAGCCCTTTGATGCTTCGATTCATGCCTTTATGTTTCAGGAGGTAATAAATAAATTGGGAAACATGAAATACAATAGCTATGAAGAGACTATGTCCCAACAACCATTCATCATTTAATTTTTAATTTTCTTTAGGGTTTAAGGTGTTTCTAGTTGTAGCATAGGTATAATTAAGAAACATTTGTAGATACTCGCGTTCTGAACCACACAAAAATCGTAAATCGAGTAAATTGCATTTAGGATACCCACCTTCAGCGAGAGATATACTATTTTCTCACTATATTTGTCCCGTCATGTGAATACCCTTAAAAATGAAATGGCGTAGGCAAGACATTAGTTGAGTCGGTGACTAGAGTGATAAGAAACACGAGGGTAGAATTGGTAGAAACATTAAAAAAAATTATTATTGAGTAATATTGTTTAAAATAATTTTCTTGGGAAATGATAACCAAGGTCTAGATGGGATATAAAAAGTACTCCTGGTCCGTAAAAAAAATTGAACCATTTATTTTGACAGTTTCACAGTATTCAATTTATAATTTTTTTCTTGAATGTTTAGACATTGAAAATTAAATATTTCACATGTGTATCATAATTTAGAATCTAAATTTTTCAAATGCATTTTTTTTTCCCACACTTTATCTTTGTTAAAATTTGAGTCAAACATTGAACATTAATACAACAAAGTCAAATGATTCAATTTTTGGCGGACAGAAGGAGTCTTATTTATGAACATAAGAAAAAAAATATTTCTATCAAAATATTGTTTTTTGTTCTAATATGATACTTAATTAACCTTACTTTTTGGTAATATCTGTAAATATTAAATAACGGATTCTAATCTTCATTACTCTCATTTTTTCTCTCCACTAATCAAAGTTACTTTCATCTCTTTGCGTATTTTATTTTATTACACTCAGGTTAACACCATTTTAATATCCGTGTCAAGTCAATTGTATTTCCTTTTCTAGATGGGCAAAATATTATTTTGTTTTTTTAGGTGTCAAACAATCTATATTTAGTTTGAGATGAAAAGAATAAAATTTTCATCCACTAATCAAAGAATATTATGATAATTGTTTTTTTAAGTCTTCATGAACAAAATTTAAAATTTCAAAACTTATATACTCAATTAATTTCACACAACCAAGTACAACTATAGAATTCAGAATACTTTTTTTTTATAATGTAGAGTCCATTTTTTGTCTCTTAATTTTAACACACGTCTTATTTTGGCCCTATTTTAAGAATTTGGCTTATTTTGCTCCTGAACAGTTTTATGTCATATTTTAGTCATTTTGTTTATTTGACCGTTAAATTGACTATTAATTAGATTATTTTTAAGCAAATATCCTTAAAAATATAATCTAATTACACATTTAATGGATGCATGCCCATTAGATTTTTAATAAATATACATATAAGTTCCTAATATTTCCCCCTCAGAAGTACTCAAGTCTTTGCTCAAATGAACTTCCACGGCTGACATGACTAACTTCATCTGCACCAGCTTCACGTCCTCTAACTTTGTCAGAAACCTCGCCGTGCACCTCCAGTCATCATTGTTGGCGTTTACCTCTGTCCACCACGCGCTCCAAGCACCAAGTCAATCGGGATTCTTCTGGCAGAGAGGTCATCCGGTTTTCGAAAATAGCGCTTGCAGCATTAGATCAAAGACAATTCCTTATTTTGCATGCTTCTTTTATTGGCATCCATCTCAAAAGCATAAAGCATACACCTCAAGTTCAAGATTCTGAAATTCCATAAGAAGCACCTGATGCTAAAGTTCTACGATATCATTCTCTTTTACAAAGTTTATGAATGTAACTTCTAAAGTTTAAATTATGCATCATGATGTGAAATCTATTAAAAGGTTGACAGTTTCCTGTATCACCGGTTTCCCTTTTATTTTAGGTGATAAATTTTGTAGCATGGAGATATTTGAAAAAAATTATATCATAAGTGGTTTAAGGTTATCATTTATAGCTCTGGCTATTGACAAGATAATGAGTCCCTGTAATTTTACAATAATGGATGAGTTGAATGTATTTTTTTACCCCATAAATCAAATCATATTGCAGTCAGTGGTAAAGCCAAGATTTGGTGTTAGAGGTGGCGGAGAACTGTAAGTGAGTTAATCAAGATAGAAAGAAAGAAAAATTATATACACATTAAAAGTTATTTGAAAGTCAAAATTATCGTAAAAGTACATATTAAAAGCTATCAAAATCTATATAATGCTCATTCAAGTTCTTGATATATGAATTTACTCTTTTACAAAAAAGAAAAAAGAAAAAAAGAAGAAGAAAAAGGCAAATCAATTTTTTTCACCAATCTTTTCCTCTCACAAACTTCATATCGATTTAAAAAAATTCAAAATTTATTTTCAATTTCTTACTAAAATAATGCATATAGGCGTCGAAAATTTGGCATAATTCACGAATGAGAGACAATATTCTTTTCTTAAAATTTATTGTACCTTATCTTTTTAAGTGTGATTAGAGGGGTTTTAATTTTATAAATGTTTCAACATTTTCTTTTAAAATAAAGAATGAGATTTTTTTATTCACTAATCATAGAAAAAATTAACATTTATCTCTAATTAAAAAATATTGATGTCAAGAAAAATTTGTTATCGAGAGTTCCAAAAACAACACACCCATAATATTTTAGGAATCATATTTTATGTTTGGATTGGGGTGAAACTTTTTTTATTTAGACCTAACTCTCATTATGTAATGGATTATTGAGTAATATATCTAGATTATAGTTATATAGAAAATAAAATTTAATCCTAATTAATCTAAATGATACTATATACTCCTTACAATTATAAAAAAATTGAGGTGACACTTACCACCTCGGTCGCCACACACTCCGCTATTGATTGTAGTGCATAAAAGTGCAATGCCTATGTGTCTCCAAGTATATCTAGCTTTATTTGCAACCTTATTATTGGTAAATTGGTTACTACTACTTGGAGTTACGGATATTTATATATACTGTTGTGTAGTAACAAACTAATATTAGATGTTTTGTTTACTCAACTTTTAAATGTTTGTGATAATATTCTATTTATTGATGTTAAGTTCTTAATAATATATTCTTTAAAAAAAATATCTTTGTGACGAAGACTGATATTTAAACTATTAGCTATAACTATGAACCCGTGTCATCGGCGGGTATTTAAGGTAGTTCATGATCTAATAGTGAAATTGGTGATCCAGTATAGGAAATTGCTGATCTATTGTAGAAATTTAATGATAGAGTGTTTCATGATGTCCCCAGAGTCTTGATCCGATGATAGAAAAATCGTGACCCTCTAGTAGGAAAGTCATGATCCCACGATAGAAGAGTTGTGATCCCGCAATAGAAGAGTAGTGATCCTCAAGCAAGATCTTTATCATGGTCCTTACAATTCATGATCGTTATAGTGAAATATAATGATCCACGGTATGAATTTCATAATCTTAGTATAACTTCCATAATTAATTCGGGTGAACAATAAAATAACATATCGAAGCATGTACCGACTCCAGAAAATATATCAAAACATATAATATATTAGTCTCTTTTTATTTGTCTTTTTTTTTTCTTTCATTGGATTAACTGTTTGTAATTTTTTATTATGAAATAAAAAATACGTGTTGTTTTAGAGAAATAAGAAAAAAGAAATAACATGAGTGTAAATAAATTGAAAAGTAGCACACTCTAACCACCAAGTGTGTGGGCATTGTAACCTCTTAAAAATACAAGCAAATAATTAATTCAAACAAAATTGTCTCGTAAACACTAAGCCTCATTTATGACAAGACAATAGTTACAAATAAATTTGGCCGGTCCAAAGATGGAGGTAACGGCCAACTCTTTTGTGAGCGTTTGATAGTGTGCAAGACACATGTGGGTATCTTAATGTGCAATTAGTTATGGCTGATGATATTGGATATGTAGCATGGAAAATGTCGTGGATCACTAATGATTCGTTTAATTGTGGAATTTTTTTTTAATTTTAAATTTTAAATTTTTTTTATAAATATTTAATAATATAATTAACTTTTAAATGATGAAAATTTTTATTTTCTAAATATTAAAAAACTCTAATATTAAACTAGGAAACCATGTAAATAAGATTCTCTAATTTAACACTATAGTTTTCTAATATTTAAAAAATAAAGTTTTCTATCATTTAAAAGTAGTTATATGATTAGACATTTATAAAGAAAAATTAAAGATGAAAAATTAAAAAAAATTCTACAATTAAATGAGGCATAAACATTAGACACATTTTTATCTTTATTGATATGGTAGATGATGTATTAAAAAGTGAATGAATGGTAATTGGTAAAATCACCAAAGTAAAGATGATGTGATAGAATAGGGAGATATTTAAGGAAATTATTTATGAAGCCATAGTAAAAGTCTATGTAGCATATCTTATCCATTTAATAGCTTATTTGGATTCTTGCTTGGCCGATAAAAAATGGTTAGCTGCTGTTAGGCTCTTAATGCATGCACATCAAAATTGAAAATATCATCTTTTGATATAAACCTCCAAATGACATTCAAAAGACCATTTCTCCCCCCTCTCTCTCTCCAATCTCTTCGAAATGAGACTTATCACTAACAAAAATTAAATTACTTGCGCTTCACAACGGGTATAGATGGCAAAATTTATAATAATATGATAAGATTGTAGCATTAATAGAAAGATGGTCATGAATGGTTGTCTAACTTCACAAAGTAAATGACAAAAGAAACAATAATTATAGGTTAAAATACAACTATAGGTCTAAACCATTTCAAAGTTTACATATTAGTTTAAAATTTAAGGGGTCAAATGCGCAAAGGGTAAACGTCAAAATAGAGAGTTAGTTAGCGAGCTATGCTAGGGTTCCGGCGGCGCTGAAGTTGAGGTTGGGGCTCTGAAGCATTGCTTCTTCTGGTAGCCTTATTTATTGGGCGTCCATGGGGCACCGTAGAGGGTTGGGGCGCGCGCGTCGCCGTGCTGACAAAGGTGAGGTTGAAGATGGTACTGCGGGGGTTTCAATTGTGCAGTTATAGGCTGAGGATGCGATTCAATCGCTAACCAAGGGGAGTTGGTGTCAGATCTAGGAGTCTCTGATGATGAATGTATTGAAGATCCTACTGAGGTTCAAGGGAACATTGCGAAGACATATGCTAGTTGTGGCCTTGTGGTCAACAGTGAAGTGGAGTTCCTGCCTTTGTCGATGAGGTCGGGTGAGAAGACCCCAATGCCTACTGGGGAATTTTTTAATGTTGGGGAAATGAGTTGGGCAGATCGGGTTGAGGATGAGGAGGAGGACAAGAGGCGCCTGAATAAGAAGGTAAAGGTTCGACAAACAATGAATTTCAAACTTCAGTTTAGGCCCGAAGTAGCTAAAGTAGAGGTACTGGAGTTCTCATATGAGGAGGTTAGCGATGGTTGACGACAATGGAAGCACACCTTGATAGGGTGTGTGGCAGGACTGGAGGTTTAATGGGTGAACATGGACAAGTATGTTCTGGCTCGATAGAAACACATTAAAGCTCCGAAAGGGGTGTATTCCTCTTCACTTTCCAATTGAATGATGACTTACAAAATATTTATGAAGACCCAAATCATTTCGTGTTTGATAGGCCATTATTATTGAAGAAATATACTATAGGGATGGTTGTTGGTAAGGATCTGTTTGAGAAATGTCCAGTGTGGATTCAATTTCCCAATTTGAACCCGTCTTTCTGGACTCCACATTTACTGAGTAAACTGGCTAGTGTTCTTGGCGATCCCATCATGACTGCTCAACATACTATCCACAAAATAAGGTCTACTTCAAGGTCTAGGAGGACCTATGACAAGAGCCAAGGCCAAAAGATCAAAGGAGTGTCTCAATGCATTCACGAAGACTATGACCGAGAAGGAAGCTCAAGTGGAAGATTCACAAGTGTTGGACCTCAAGCTGGAGATCATGGGAATCAAGCTTGAAGAACGATGCAAGAAGACCTCACTTGGTGCCATCAACATCTGCACCATACTTAGAGAAGAAGGCAGCCTAATCCCGACCACTGAAGGGCCACCAAAAGAATGACTTTTTCAGCAAGTCACCAAAAGCATAGCAAAGTGGTACTCTAATGGAAAGGCTGGCCAAAAGGAGTTGGAAAATGCTCACTTTGGTCCTTGGAGAGTTTGAAATCAGCTTGAGAGGCATCAACAATGCAAAGAGACCATCCTGGACTATATGACATCATCCTGTCAGCATCTTACAAGACAATCCCAAATGGTCCCCAATGGTCCCCTACACCAATTTAATGGCTTGTTCCCCATCTCCCAACACCTCCAAACAACTCCTTCCCCTCTTGGATAAGATTTCCTTTCACTTTTTATCACTTAGCTATAAACTTCCACTTAAGTCTATTTTTGGTGTAAGACTTAATTAGCTTAATTTAATCTAGTTTAGGTCACTTTCAAGGGAGAGATCTCTACAAGCTTATTCTCTAGCATATTAGGGTTTCTACCAAGAGGAGGGGGCGGATCCTTTGCCTATATATACCTCCCTCTACTTCATTTGTAACCTAGAACTCATTTTATGAAACATTTCTTCAAAGTAAGATAAGTGTTTCAGGGTTCTCACCTCTTCTTCCTCCATTTCAGACCTTAAGGCTCTCCTTTGAGCTTTGAAAATCATACCTAGGGTTGCATCTCACACCATTTAGTTGAGGTCCTTGGTCCATTCTTCATTACCCGCCATTAGTTGAAGAAATCTCTATCTCTATAGTAGTATTTCTTCAAGTTTGGCAACATCACTTCCGCCAATTATCAAACCTTGTGATCCATGCTAGTATATAGATAGGAGAAGGTTGTTATCAAGTGGTATCAGAGGAAAGGTTGCTCTTGGTAAAGGATGAAAACGTTCGGCAAAAAACACCATAGTTTTCAAATAAAGTCGAAAAGTGTTCTTGTGTTCTTCAAGTTGTTATTATGTTCTTGAAGTATTTTTTTCATTTGCAACTTCTTATATTATTGCTTTTCTATATCTTCTACCTTTCTCAACTTGTTATCTTGTTAAATCATTAGGGTTTACAAGTTATATATCGGATTTGTGGTGTTTTCAAAAGAGAAAAAGTTCCATCTTATGAAAAAGTTGCATTTGGTTGCAAAGTTTATTTCGGTTGTTCAAAGTTGCTTTCCACAAAAGAAAGTGTTCTAGTGAAATCTCCCCAAACTCCATTTGAAAGAAAGCTTGTGATAAAAAAATAAAAGAGGAGCAAGTTTTGGGTAAAGAGATTGAAGAACATAAGTGGATTGAATTTGTTCAAAGTTGTGAGTAAGGAACTCAAAGTTATACTTGTTCAAAGTTGTACACCACAACATCTATTGCTTTTGAACTATTTTCAAACACCAACCAAGTGTTCATTCGGGTCCCATCTACCTTGATCATTACAAGCTTACTTTTCAAGTAACTTGGGTCTTAGCTTTTCGGTTGAATACTTTATTTCTTCTCTAGTGCTGTTCTTATTGTTCAAAGGGAGTAAATCACCACTCAAGGACTTGGAGATTCGAAGAGAGTGGTTAGAACCTATAAAACACTTTGAGTGGTAAAAGGCAAGAGTGAATCATCTTGAAAAAATCCATTAATTGAGTGTAAACACAAGAGTAACACTAAGGTAGCTAGGTTTTGTTTTACAAAAGGCAAAAGATCAAGGGTGTTTCGGATACTACACCTACTCATCCTCCTTAACTTGACCTATACAAATCAATGCAAGAAGTGTTGTCTAAGTTAGACAACTTGAATATGGTAGTCAATTCAAATGTTGAAAGGATAGGTCGAATGGAAAGAGAGGAAAAGGCCAATGGGAAAAAGAAAGAAGGTGATGAAGGACAAGGTAGCAATATGCAAACCCAAACTCCACCTTCCAACACTCCCCTCGGTCTCAACAAGTTTCCTCCTATCACCTACCATACGCCTTTCCAAGGAACCATTACCGAACCTTACCAAAGGCCCAGGAAACATCACCAAGTTGATCCCATCAATGAAGCATATGAAGAAGAGTATGAAGGATGAATCAACCATGGTGAAGGAGGTCAAGATTGGAAAAGTTCATTTCAAGGTGAACCTAGGAGATGGCTAAAGAGAATATGGGATGAAGAACAAGAGTTTGATGAGCAACAACTTAGAGGCAACCGAGATCAAGGAATAAGGCCCCCCTCACTTGAACAACAAGCCATGCAAGGTATTAAACTACAACTTCCTACTTTTTATGGCAAAGGAGGTCCCGATGAGTTATTTGAATGGGTGAAGAAGGCCGACATGATCTTCAATTCCTATGGTTATCCTGACCAACTAAGAATGAAGTTGTCCACCATTGAGTTCTCGGGATATGCCATGGTTTGGTGGGAAGGTCTAGCTATTGAGAGAGCAAGAGCATAAATGCTTCCGGTTGACTATTGGTAAGAGTTGAAGATCTTGATGAGAAGAAGATTTGTCCTACCCTACTTTGAAAGAGAGATTTGCCAAAAGCTTCAACAACTTTCACAAGGTAACCATTCGGTTGAAGAATATATCAAGGAGTTAGAAGGTTCCATTATGAGAGCCAATGTTCAAGAAGGAGATGAAGCTAGGATGGCAAGGTTCCTTTGTGGCTGGAAACCCGAGATTGTTAAGATGCTTGAGTTGTGTAAGTATGGAAACTTCATGAAGTTGGTGCACAAAGCCATCAAAGTTGAAAGGAAAATGAAGAGAGCCACACCCTACCCTACCTATACTCTACCTACCCGAGCTCAATGGAGCAAAACCCTCACCAAAAAACTCTCGGCCAAATACATCCACTTTTAGACCTCAACCACAAAGACCTCCTCCCAATTTCAAACCTAACCCGAGACCATCTCAAACCCAAAACACCACCTAAGGCCAACCACAACAAACAAGAACACTTGAATGCTTCAAGTGTGGAGGAAAGGGCCATTATTCCTACCAATGCCCTAACAAGAAGCTCATGGTTGTTCGGCCAAATGGTGACCTCTCAAGTG
>JBBYHH010009186.1:0-17027 GCA_038382905.1 Daphne laureola | reverse complement strand
TGTTTAGGTGTCATTTCATCTGCAGCCACGCAAACTCTCAACTGCGTACGGCGCGATACTACGGGAGAATATGACGGAGCAAGGACGGAATTTCGACGAGGCAGAGACGAAATCTAGAGCAGTTGCACAAAACCTATGCAGTGATTTGCGAAGTATATGGTGAGGACGTCGGAGACGGGCCCAGATCTTAAAAGGGGAAAAGGGCAAACCGCTTCGACTTATTCATTTCAAAAAGTACGCAATGATGACCGGGCCCCACCACTGCGCTTCCCAACCACCCACAGCGCGACACGCGGTGCCTGGGGGCTTGCGTGCCGTTTCGCGACCCAACTTGGGCTAAATCGAATACGGCCCAACTTGGAGGCCAAACCGAATGGAGGCCAAACACACAACTTCTTAGTATATACATGATGCATAAAATTGCATAAAATCAAGTCAATTACAAAGACTAGGGAGATGTGCGGGCTGTGACGGGGCTGGGAGGGTGGCAGAGGCTGCGACAGAGGTGCACCAAGTGGCGCATCATCATGGTGAGGTTGGCCAGAAGCAACATAGCTGGGGTGGGGGTGGCCTATTGATGGGGTTGCCAGAGCTAAGTCTGAGTGGCTAGAGTTGAAATAGACGTTTGAAATATTAGATACTATAAAAGTTTAGGGTGTAAAAAGAGTGAAAGAAATACTCCAATCACTATAATAATCATGTTTCACTTAATTCTGTTAGACTTGACGGATAAAACTGACGGAAGAACATTGATCAAACTAGTTAAATTTAGAATTTTAATGAACAAAAAGTAAAAAATAAAAATAAAAATAAATATAAGTAATAATTAAAGTTAAAGAGCTGAAACATTTTTATATGCACTAGTTTTTTTACCCTTTTTTAAAATGTTTTAGGACTTTCAACGTTTATTTTAGGCTTAAGCCTAGATCTGAAAGTACCTTATGTGGGTAAATCAGGTCAAAACTACCGCAAGTAATAAGATTTGAAATATTTTGGAGAAAAGAAGTTTGAGAAATTTTTAAGATAATTTCTTTTTAAAAAAAATTGATTATTTTTTTTTTTAAGATTTTTTTTAAAAGGAAAAATATCCATTTTTACCATTAACGTTTGACAAAATGATTTTGTTTTTTCATTATTTTAAAAAATGATCATATTTTGCTATCAAGATTTTATTTTTGGTCCTTTTTTGTCATTAATATCTATTTTTTGGACCATATTTACCATTACGTCGTTAACTGAGAGAATATTCTCAGAATATTCCGTGAAAGACTAATATTTTATGATCAATTTAACCCCAAATTTTTAAAACTGAAGAAAATTAGCCCTAAATTTGTAAAAGTTACAATCCTACCCACTTGTCTCCTCTGTATTCCCCCGAAGCGAGCTTCTGCTCTTTGTCTGCTCTGCTTCTGCTCTTCTTCTTTTTTTTCCTGGAATTCTTTACTTTAATTTGGTTCCTTCCTCGTATGCTTATGAGATGCAGATCACTGTGTAATTAAATATCAGATTTTTCTTTAGTTTTGATTTCATTTGTTCCATGAAATAACGGATTAGCCACTAATCTTTCATTAAGAATAATTATTTGCAGTCATGTATCAACTCAGATTAATTTAATTCTAAATATCATAAATTTATTTAATTTGATAATAAGTTGTAAACTAATATTTAGATTGTGAATTAATCAATTGGCTAAGCAGATTAATAAGACCAAATAATTTTTTAGATGCTTGAATGTACCCCAAAAAAAAAAAAATTAACCGGTTTGCTAACAATTACTTTTGCAGGTGCTCCTTATATTAATGATTGTATGACAAAATTAATTAGAAAAACCTACATATTTAAAGATATTTATAATATATTTGACTGATGAATTATCACAAAGAAACTATATAAGAGGTGAGTTGTTGATGAGGAGAAGGTTCCGGTGAAAATTCAACGACGAAGCAGAATGAGAATTAAAATAGAAGGTTGAGTGGATGAATTGAATAAATATGAGATAATAGGTGAATTTATCAATTTTTAGAAACTTCAGGGTTAAGTATATAATTAATTTAACGGAGAATGACAAACGAGGACCATAAACTATAACGTTAATGATAAAATATGACCACATTTTAAAATAATAGTAAAAATGGATTTTTTACAAAATGTTGATGGTAAAAAAAAGCTTTTCCCCTTTTTTTTACAATGAACACAACCAGAATTAAGGTTTGAATAAAATCACAAAGCAATGCTAGTACTCGTATTATTTCATGGTAAAGTACTTTTTTTCCCTTCTTCCTTTTCTGGGGTTGATATCCTAGGAGCATCCTCTGCCTAATAAACAAATTTTAATCTCCTAACGATACAGTTAGAAGCGCAACCAAAAACTGATTAAATTACACTGAAATGAAGCCATTATCAATCCAAGTACAGGTGAATAGGGGAAAGCTCTCCAACTTGTCCTATAATACAATTGATATCAGTTCAAAGTATGTCAAATAGAACTTACAAATACAATTCTCCAAGTTCACACTCCCTGGAAAGATGACGAAAGGATTCTGAATAGCCCATCAGGGTTATCAGCATGGACCTGTAATTTACAAATTTCCTAGCATTATGCTTTGGACTTCAGACAAATAAGCAACTACTAATTCAATTTCAATGAGATCCTAGTGTCCCTGTAAGGGGCACTCTCTAAATCCTGAGATGTTCTTGGAGCTAGAAAAACAAACATTAACTTGGGGCTTTAACCGCCCCCAGAGGAACCTCATAGGCAGAAGCATTGCGCCTATTAGTTTCTAGTTTCTACCATTTCTACCACAACACAACTAGCAATATTCTGATTTTATAAGCTACAGTATCGATCCTCACCTTGTACACAAATCAGGTTGTAGAAATGCTAGCAATTTCAGCCCTCAAATAGCTACGGATCAATCCATTTGAAAGAAATGGATTCTGGTAAAAAGAGAGAGTTATGAATAACACGAAAAGAGAGTAAAACATACCCAGTGGCCAGCATCTTCAAGGACATGCATCTCAACACCACCACCTTCATCAGCAGCCAGCTGCTCTGCTGCATGAATTCTCTGAAGATCTTCAAGTGCCCATCGGTGTAAACTCCTTTCTGCTTTCAGAAAATTAAGATGTACTCCACGAGGCAAGTTCTCCACAAATTTCCTACATTAATCAATTCAGCAAAGAACAACTTTCCTACATTAATCACAAGAAACGAAAATCAAAATGTGCATGTTGTTGAGTTGCAGACAGCCGAACAAGATGATAATACCATTTTTAGCTAAATTCCTTCACTTAGATATGCCAAATGATAGAGTAAAAAGGTCATATAGAAGAATAAGTTCAACCACAGCAATCATTGTATCAATGAAACATTACCACAGATTTGTTTCCTCATAGGATTGATACATTTCAGAGATTCCTGGAAGATCAAAAACCCAGGAGAAACTTGTGCGAGCAGTGCCTGGAAATCTGGTAGGCCGTAGGTTAGTCGCAACCCACTGAAATGAAAAAGGGGACATCAGAACTATGACTTCAGAATCAAACATGATGATAAGAAGTGGGCTGAGGACTATAGACACATGAAAAACAGCACACAAATATGAGAAACAAAAGATATGGCAAACTGAACAAAACAAAGCAGATTCAATTATTCTGATAAAAAACAAAGCAGATTCAATTACTCAACTTTGCAGATAATACATTCCCACAACTGAAACAAGACAGTAGATAGAGCAAAGTAACGGCATGTAACTTTTACGATGTAGGAGTAAAATATAAAGGGAAGTAGGAAAACCCACTTCTCTGTCTTACTCAACCCACACCAAAATTTCATCAACACACTGCAATTTTTAAAAGGAATTTAACCCAGTAACTGCTAATACACACCTGAGCAACATCCTTGGAAAAGCCTTCTCGAATGAGAGCGCTCAAAACATCCCGCTTGGAGGACACCTGCCTCAATATAGACTGCTGTAAGTCTACACCAAAGCTATACACTACTATGATTCTTCAGCCAGATAAAAAGCATTTGATTCCCAATCAAGAACATAAAGCAGCATGCATCGAGGTAACAGAGGACATAAAAAGACGCTTAAACACGCGTGCGTGCGCGCGCGCACACACACACACACATGAAAATACCGCACCTGCATCAATTCGTCCTAGATTACAGAGTTAGTACTGTGTTTTCTTAATTGTCATTTGCGTGAAATCCTTACGAAATATCATCATTTTCAATAATTTTCATATTCCAGAGTAAAGCAGAAAATCAGGGCTAAAGTAAATGTATTCACAAAAACATAGTACTCCCTCCTTCCCACAAACATTGTAGTAACATTTTTTATAGTTGTTTTTTACTCAAACTTTTCACAAGGAAGAATTCGTTAAAAAATCTATAAAAAAAGAAAGAAAAGAAAAGAAAAGAATTACTTTAGACATTCATTTATCATTTGCATATAGTTTTTTAAATTTTTTTTTTTCAAAATGTTGAAAGCAATAAAAAATCATAGATTAAATGCTGGAAATGTAAATGTGACAATTTTCGTGGGACGAACTGACAAGTGATAGTAATCGTCATAATTGTTTTAAGACATATCAAAGTAGTCATTCAATTTGTGACTGGTTCTTTTACATAATAAACACTTCTGATCCCTTAATTATCACTGCCAGATTAATTTCGTTCTTGTTACATATACAAATTTAATGGTGCTTAAAAGAAAACTCTCAATCTTCCGGATTATCGCTGCAGAAGTTTTTTTTAGAGAAAATTTCACATTTTCGTGAGTGAAAAGGATGAAACCATAGAACTATAACTTCTGAAAACATTTGCAAAGAAATTAGTTTCTACAGTATTTTTCAAAGTTGAGTGAAATGTGATTGCTTTTCGAAAAAGAATGTAAGAAAAATAATCTGTTTCAAGGATACAAAAATATTACTTAAAAGAGTTTTTTTTTTTATATCGTCAAGTGTTGTCTCTCAATTAGTATATAACTTACAAAGTGTAAAAAGGTGAATGCGGATATAAAAAAATAACGATTATATCCTTTTTAGTGATCTTTGTCAAACCCTCAAATTGATCAAGTTTCTGCTCAAAGTCAGCAGCAATGATGGTAATAATAAAATTAATATTGCAACTGGTCAAAATGGAGATGCAAGATTTATGCACCCTGCTCAAGCTGTTGGGCATAATGCTCAGTTGATTTTTAGCTTTAAAGGGGATCCTATTACAAGTGTTTGATTGGATATATACACGGGTTGAAGCGAAGAAATTTTAATATCTCATAGATAAAGGCCTACCTCTTGAGGCAGTCTCTTCAAGAAAGATATTAGCTCTGCTGGGTGATCTTCTCTATCCCCACCAGCTTTTACTTTTCCAGGAGTTGCATCTAGCACCCAAACCTATAGAAATTTATCAGATAAATGAAAAAAAGACCCAAGCTATCGCTATTTTTATTATCAATTTAAGGTGAACTTGTCAAACTAGCACTTGAGCCACAAACTCACGTGCAGAATTGAAGATACGTTATATAACCCAATATGGAAGTATAACTGAGACATAGGTGGAGCTCAATGATCGCTATATGACAGACAAAGGAACACGAGTTCTCATATTCTCATGAAATTGAAAAACATGCCATATCAGAATTTATTACATGTAGCACAAATGTTTATGAGACGTATTATTGGTAAAGTTGAAAAACCATATGAAAATGTGTGTTACCAGTTTACCACAATTCATTTTGGAACACCAAAAAAACTTTATAACGTAACACCGTCCTTTCATGTTAATTGATATGTTTGACTGGACACAAAGATTTAGATGAGTGGAAGACTTATAAATATTTCCACAGCTTTCAATAAAAAAATAAATAAAATATTTCCACACTTTTCTTTTCAAAATCTATAATTATAAAATTCTAGAGTGTTGAAGATTATGCACAATTGATGGAAAGAGAAAGTAAACTATATTTTGAGTTGTGTATGCAAAGAGAATTGAAGTATGAGTAATAATGGTAAATGAGGTAGAGAAACTTTCCTTAAAAGGATACTTATTAAATATATTAGCACTTCCCGAAGAGGACAAATGGAGGCAATATTTTTCTAAAAACTGATCAATTGACTTTAAGCTCCTTGACATTTTCATAGGATCTCAAATCAACATGGTCAACCAAACCAGCAAAAAACAAGACTGAAAATCAATTGGAAAAACACTTACTCTAACTGGCCTTGCAAGAGGTTTTGCTGCTTGTTCTACCATGCTCAAGGCAACTACATACATTATACAAGACCGCTTCAAATTTTCACGAACAAACAGAATATAATGAAGAGATAAATAACAATCCCCTACAAAAAGATGATAGAAAAGAGTACCTTTTCCTCCAAAGCTATGACCAACAAGAACTCGGGGTATTATTCTAAGCTGTGCAACCTTCACAAACCAAAATTTGAAAGGAAAGAGATGAATGGAGGAAGTCGATAGTAGTTTGATTTGATCAATTCATCATTCTCAATTCCCAGTTTATTTACTAACGCAAACTTAGCCTGTATTTGTAGCAAGTTGTGGATAAGGTCAAGAATTACATTTAAGGTTTTCAGTAGGGCTCAAGATCTACGCACAAGTTTTAAGACATCAAGAGCTGTCGAAGCAACAGAGTGGGGACCTCTCTTCTTGATAGATGCTGAATCGCCATGGCAGCGTAAGTCTACCAAGAGGAACTGTTCCATAAATTGTTGAATGTAAAACAAAAACAAAAAAGCTTGTAAGCAAACCGAAATCCACTAGTTTCCAGTCAGCTAGATGAACATATCAATAGAATGAAAGATTATTTATATTTCAAACATGTAGATTTCTGGAATTGGAATATCCATATCATATGTAAGCTTTCAGCAGTCACTATTTGTCTAAAAGTTTATTGTTTAGCTGCATGTCATAAGCCACTCAGTGCAGTTATTAGATCAGCATCTATATCCATCGACAACTCTTTGTTATCCTTTTGCATTTTAAGAATACAAAAAGTAACTTAATCATAACAACGTAACAACCAACCAAGTATCTGGTTATGTTGGAAAAAACATTCCTTTTCTTTTCTTTTTAACAATGGTACATGTAAGCAATGCCAAAGGAAATATGGACTTGAACCTTGGAGTTTGGGGTAACAACCATATGCTTTAACTGTTAGGTGAAAGCTTGTCTACTAGAAGCATTCCATTTTGCCTTCCAGCACTAAAAGAGAAACCTAGAGAAATAAAATCCTATAAGCTATGGAAGAAAGGCAGTGGCAATTTTCATGTATTAAGTTAGTGTCTGGAAAAAACATAAGAGTCCACATCAAAAAAGAATTAGATATCCCCTGTCACGATAATTCTATAGCACCTGCCACGTTGGAAATTCTTGCGCCAGTCTCCTAGTGAATGTTCCTGTGACATATGGACATTGATCAAACAAATTCAAATAATTAGTGAGTGGAAGAACAACTTAAACTTAATAGTAATATGGAGCAGATAGAGAATCATACACCACTAGTTCAACATGTTCAAAATGATAAGATAACAAAGATAGAAGTAGATTGATGAACTAAGCAATTTGTAGCTATGAACTTGAAGGAAGTTCGAAATAAGAATAAAAAGATAGACCAAGTGATATTTATCTTTGCCATTAAAAAGAAAAGGTGACATGTGTCTTGATGAAATCTTGTATTTATTATGAATCACAAACTCCTCTGTTTAAACCTATTTTCCAGCAATATAGGACTATATCACATTCACCAAAACAAAGAAAACCTTTGATTGAAAATAATTGTTAAAATTATAAATCACGTACAGATCTGAGTGCTTTACTTGAATTATTGAAATCAAAAGAGCATATGGAAATTTTATTTCTCATCTTAATGCCCTTGGTCTCGTTAAAATAATTGAGAAACAGAGCACCAGAGAAACTCCAAGCCCATAGCCTAAGGACATAGCTGTAGGTCTTCTATCCACTGCATAGTGACAAACAATACATCTCTAACGTAGTCCAAAAGTTACTGTTGTAAAACGTCAATGTGATAATCTTTTTTGCCTAATATACACATTGCTTAAAAGACTAAATTAGACACCAGACTTCGTTTTATCACCCCCACTCCCCAAAAAGGAAAATAAGAAAAAGGATTTCACAAAAAAAGCACCAACAGTTTGCAGGGTGCTCCAAGTCCTTGCGCATTTTGCACATTAAACATGGAGATACAAATTTCCTTGATAAATTGGTCCAGATTAGCATCAAAGATTTGAATGAATCAAAAGTTCCGGGTTTGACTGAAACGAAAAGAAACAAACAGCTACAACAACAGGTATGCATAAACATAGTACTCAGAAACTTGATCTCAATACTAATACAAAAGAAAATGAAGTACTGGTATGAAAGAAAAATAAGAACGAACGAAACAGATTAGAGCCAAAATGGACAGTATCAGAGTGACAAAGAAAAAAGTATGTCAAACGACAATAGGCAATGGCAAATGAAGATTCCTCAATTATCAAACATTGACACAAAAATCAACTACCATAGCTCAATTTCCATCAAAGTAAAGAATCATGTGAAAAGAGTGAAAAAAAATGGAATGTTTCAAAACCTCAGGTTGAAAATTAAAACACAAAATTCACATTGGTGCATGGAAATTACTTGGCATTGATAATAAAGAAACTATAAATGACTTTTAATAGCTTAGAATGCTAACCCCAGTTCTTCCGGCATCCGAGAATTCCATGCAAAAGAACAGCTGTTGGTGGATCTGGCATTGATTTGTCCATCATTAGACTCCAATTTACCTGTGTACAAAGCAATTTCAATTAACTGGTCGGGAAAGGAAAATGCTTGAATGCATTCTGTTCAAATAAAGAACAAATCCAGGACCCACAGCTGACAGCTCAAAACGTAAAGTTTTCGGATCAAGAGCAGAAACTGGTAAGCAAGTTTGCAAAATAAAATCAAGAAAACAGGCTAGAGAGTAGCAAAATGGCCCCTTTCAGCTTCAAGAAATCGTGATAAATGATGCAAAATGCCATAACCTTGCATGTACTTGCAAAGCTAGTTCTCAATTGCCATCAGACGCTTATTTTTTCCCAAAGGGAATACAAACCATTTCTACATTTTTAAAGCCAAAAGTCCAAGTAAAAGCACTGTTGATTCACAGCAAAACTGCCAATTGAACCTGGAGATTATAACCAAACCTTGCCCTAATCAACTGACTCATGAATCACTTGAAGGGCCTCATGAAGTTGCTTGTAGCCCTAATACATAGGAGTAATAACTTATAGAAAGCAAACACCAGTTTGACCACCAGCGATCTAGCCAAATACGGTTTTTAAAATGCCAATATCAAATGTTCTTAATTTGTCATGACTTGCTATTTTCATAAGATCTTGATATGCTACATGCTCGATTGGTGCTAACAAACTAAGTTCTCTCATTCACCACTTACAGCTGGATATAAGCCAGAAATGAAGACAGACTTGGAGAACGTCATAAAGAATTTTTTTTACTTTTTTAAATGAAAACCAAGCAGCGTTCCACTGGAAAGGTCAATATCACATACTACAAGCAGTTGGACTTTAGAATACTTACAAGTGCTCCTTGAACGAGTTCATAAGCCTGAGGAAAAAGAAAAAGCATTCTTCCATTTAGCATAGAAGCTGAAATCTAGAAGTTCAAAGAACAAAAACTTTACCTGCAGTTCACATTACTATGCGAGCAACTCATATACATAAAAGGAGATGCAATTGATTACCAATATGGGTGTAGAACCGGCAGAATCTCTATTGGTTGGACGCAAAACTCTCTCATCTACCAACGCCGTAGACACACCCGCACCTCTCCCCACTCTACTCCCATCGCCCACAGCAATCCGAGTGAAACCAAAACTCTCATTCTACACCAAAATCAGTTTCCAGCACCCAAAATTAACAAATCCCAGCCAAAGGGTAATCGATATGCGCCAGTAACTGACAATTGTAGAATACTGACCTGAAACGGTCTGGAAACTCTGAAAGAAGGTCTGGAAGTCAGCGGAAGAGCGGTCCGCCTGGCGTCGGAGGAGATGGCGGCGGTAGAAGCCGGCACGAGATTTGACATGGCGGACATTTCCTCCGATCATTCAGGGGGGAAGTAGGAGTAGGGTGCAAAGAGGGAGGCGGAGAGACCGAAGATCGGCCTCAGGGGTGGTGGCCCTTTGTCTTTGGGTGCAAGTAATAGAACAATAAGGACAAGGTCATCGGTGTCTGCTTCTCGTTTATTTCAATGTATGCAATACTTTCAATTTCAACCTGGACCAAGAAAACTGCCGACAGCTGCACATACTCGCCTCTTTCCTAGTAGATCCGGGACTGTGAGACTCGGGTACAAGTACAGATAAATCCCTAAACTTTTAATTTGTTATGAATTGACCACTAAATATTTTATCCAGACTAATAAACTATTGAATTTGTGAAATTGTATCAATTTAGCCACAATGTCAGGCCGCCGCCGCCAGAAAATGTCAGAAACTCACTATCGGCCACCCTAGCCTCTGTTTCACGAACCCTATGCCAAGAACCGCTGCCAAGGGTCGCGAACCCTAGGGCCGCGATTCGCAAGTCCTAGGCCACGGTTCGCAAGCCCATGGTGGAGAATCACAATCTTGGGCTCACGAATCGCGACCTAGGGCTCTCAAATTGCGACCTACGGTTCATGAATCAAAGCCTTTGGCTGCGGTTCGCGGCCTAGGGTTCGCAAAATCGAGCTCGGCAACGTCTGATAGTGTGCTTTGGTGAGTTTTCGACATTTTCTAAGGGTGGTAGTGGCGTGCTGCAGTGAAAATTGAGTAAAAGTATTAAGTTTATAATTGTTGGATGTTTGTCAAACTAGTTAGGTTTAAAACATAGGGTGAAAATATATATATTTTTTTTAAATCAGTTGTTAAAATTATTATTTTCTTCAGAATCAGTTAAACTTAATGATAATAAGATGGTGTATAAGAAAACAGTTTTTTTTTTTTTTTTTTAAAATCAAAATTCATGCTTAATAGAAAAATGGCATGAGACATAAAATATCATGATATGCATGGGTTCGCTAGGGTTCCTTTTCACCCTCAGCGCTGCCGCAGCCTTCGTTCGCCCGTTTCATGTCACCGCCGTCGTCGATTATGGGTCTAATGTCGTTGAGGCCTCTCTGTCATCGAGTCGATCCCTCCGCCGGACAATCGTCTAGCTCCTCCCCCTCGTCCGCACAATGCCTAGGTGATTTCCGTCCTCCAATTTGGCTTCTCCAGAGGCCATCGGCGATTCCCTGGTGATGTAATTGTCGACGTCGGACCAAACTTTTGGCAGGGGTGGGCCGCTAGTACGGCTTCTAACCAACTTGGTGTGGCTTTCTCTGCTTCGGGCCGATCCGTGGAGCCATTGTTGCTTCCGGCCGATTGTCCGCACTCATCCATTTTGATTGTTGTTCATGCGGCTACAGCAGTTCAAAATGGGGTTTTACAGCAATTGAACAGGGTTATGTGGGGATACGCAAAACGGTGGTGTTACCTCAGTGCTTGGTGGAGTCGGGGAAATTCCCGCTCCACCCGAATCCATGAGGTCCTGGGTTCGGAGCAGCTTGGAAGCGAGGTCCACTGAGTTTGCTTCGTTTCCTCTTTCTTTAGACCTCTCTTATTTAATCTACTTTTCTTGTTGGTGTTGTTTTTCCGTTGTGTGTTTGTTCATGTTTTTGTCGGTTTCCGTTGAGAGTAGGTTATGGTGGTGGACCCACCCCATTAACACCTGCATGGTAAAGGGGCGTCTAGCTTCATTTCGACGAATGTTGTTGTACGACATTTCCATGCATTCACAGGTGCGTTGGAGTCATAATATTGACATTTATGGGGCTGCCCTTTGCTACCATCCTCTTTGCTTCGTTTGTCAATTGTAGTTTGATAAGTTGTTTGAGTTGGAAGACTGTTTCCCATCTTTTCCAGTCGATTTGTGGTTTTTTTGTCGTTTGGTCTACTCTTGTTTGTGACATTATGGTTATTCTTACTTAATCATATTATTTTGTCGTTTAAAAAAAAAAGTAATTTTTTTATGTGAAAAGAGAATAGATGATAATAAAATAAAATAAAGATATATCATAAAGATATATCAATTTTAGTTTGATGAATGAGTAATCGCTTGTGTCCATTTAGTAGTGAGCATTTATTTTTCGCTAAATTTCTATAAATTGTGTTCAAAGTATTTCTATTCTGTAACACTACTTTATTTTGCAAAGATTGTATGTTATTAGTAAGAGCAGTTTAGGTATGAGTATGTAATAAATATATGCATCTTAAAAGCCAATACAATTGATCATGATGATCTCTGTCTAGTAGAGTACGTAGAGTGTCTAGTAGAGTACGTAGAGCGAAAAGTCTTGACATATGAACTCGTATCATGTATATGTACTACAACGTGTTTACAATTAGCTGTCTGTCTGGTTTCATTTCACATGCATCATCTCCATCAAAGCCACTCTGCCAACTGAGGAAATTGTTGAAATAGCCGCGTTACTCCCCTGATCACAACCTGCATGCGGACACAGCCCAACCCAACCATTTACAACAACAATCAATCTGCCAATTCTTTCATTTCAACTACTAACAAATTAGTACTCCACTACTATAGTACTTAAGAGAGTTCAAATTCAGGCACAATTAACCCATGCGCAATAACTATTTATGTTAAACCAACTCAGGTACATGTAACATACCAAAGTCGCTTCCCCAGGCTTGATCGCTGGTTCAACACAATCACGCACATACCTACATATACAAAAATGAAAAACAATTACTAGTAAGTTGTTGGTAGCTGGCTATGCAGTAATACGTCATTCTAATATACAGTACCCACTCCGCACGGGACTCCTATGGCTACGGAATCTCTTTTAGACTCAAAATGTGTCGATAACACACATTGATATCCTAAAATTCCGTCATTCAAAAAACATTATCACACTTTAAGCTGGACCTCTCTAGAGTGAGTCGTTTTGCATCACAGGTGTTGTATATTAGAATTTCTTTGCACTAACTAGGCTTTAGTAAGTTGTAAATCCACTCACGTTATTTGCCTTGTGCCATTAATAACCTTGAGTTGATAAAAGCTGCAACCTTTGCTGAAAGGGAAAGCCTTCCCATTCCATTCTGTTTACCAATTATCATCTACAAACATCAGTTCCCTTCTGAAGAAGACAATAGAAAGAAGAAGGAATTAATTACGCCTTTATATCTAATGGTACTTACCTAAATGCCAAGTTACTCCAACCGATGAATTGTCTTCTGTGGATATATTATCAATCACAAATTGAAGTTCATTGCTTATAGAATCACTGAACTTCCCAAAAAACTCCAGAATCGCCTACACCAATTCAAACAAGAATTTGTTAAATGAATCGTTTTCCTTTTCCAAAGATTTTATTGGGAGTATTTAATTAAACTCCAACAACCTTGCGACCAACGAATGGTCGAGGGAAAATGAGGTCCTCATAGACGCAACTCTCAGCGATGAGTCCTTCCACCGAATCCAGATCTCGGCCATTGAATCCGTCGCAGAATCCGCGGACAATCTCCGCCGCAGGCGTTAGGAACTCCTCCGAGGGGACGACGACCGCCGCGGTTTGGCTGCCAGACGACGGCGACGCCTTGATTCGCGGCCGCCGCGAAATCACAGAGACAGCTGGCTTCGACTGAGATAGAGAAAGAGAAAGAGGAACGATTTCTCTGTTGGGCTTGCGGATGAAAGAGGTTGCAGGTAGATGATGGGCCCAAATTGTGAAGCTAGCGGCCATGGCGGATGATGGTGGTACTAAGGAGTTGCAGCAGCTAAAGGAAGTTACTAAATTGCCACAATGAGTCATTTCTCTGTTCTGGCCTTGAAGACTAATTTGAAATCTTCTACAGTTTGGGGTGTAGAAATTTGCGCATCATCAACAATTGTGGTGTGTCACAACCTTGGTGCTTTCTACCTAAGATGCTTACTATCACAACCTCACGATCTTGGTGCTTGCATTAGGAAAAAATAAAAAAGGCCACTGTAATCGGTGGTAGATTTGGAAATACAAAAACATCATTGCTTCTGCGCTTCTAAACACAAACTATAGTGACCACAATAATATTTACGGAAAACAATAAAAAATATCATCGCCTGTTATCCGTTAGAACGTGCCCTGCAAATTCGAGTCCAGAAGGACCTTTCATCATAATGGAGCTTTCGATCCCTCTACGCTCGTCCTTCTCAAATGTTTACGTCAAGAGAAGTACGAAAAGCCATGAATTCTTTGAAAACAAAGCGATTTCTCCAGATCTCCAACGCAGAAAGCTGGAATTTGTCTCCAAAAACCGTCGGCCATTTCAAGAGAAGGATGCTTTTCCGTCGTCTCTACCACTCCACTCGAAGAACCCATCAGCCATTTACAAGGACATCAAGAGATTCGCGAGGAGCAACAAGCTCAAGGAAGCGCTCACCATCCTCGACTATCTGGACCAACAGGGCATCCCTGTAAACGCCACCACCTTCTCCGCTCTTCTCGCCGCCTGCATGCGGAACAAGTCACTGGACGACGGAATACAAGTCCACGTGCACATTCGGATTAATGGGCTCGAGAATAATGACTTCTTGCGGACAAAGCTCGTCAAAATGTATACTTCCTGCGGTTCCCCTCAGGAAGCACAGAAGGTGTTCGATGAATGTACTAGCTCAAGCGTGTATCCGTGGAACGCGCTACTTAGAGGCGCCGTTATATCGGGTAAGAAGCAGTATCGTGATGTGCTTTCTACATATTCAGAAATGAGAGAGTTAGGGGTCGACTTGAACGTTTACAGTTTTTCTAGTGTCATCAAGAGCCTGGCTGGCGCCTCAGCGCTTAGGCAAGGGTTCAAGGTTCATGCCCTGTTGGTTAAAAATGGTTTGGTTGACAGTGTGATGCTCAGGACTGGTTTAATTGATCTGTATTTCAAATGTGGCAAAATCAAGCATGCCCGCAGTGTGTTTGAGGAAATCGATGAAAGGGACGTCGTTGTGTGGGGAACGATGGTTGCTGGTTTTGCTCATAATAGACTGAATTGGGAAGCTTTAGATTATTTTAGATGGATGATAGAGGAAGGGTTATATCCGAATTCTGTTTTGGTCACAACAATTTCTCCAGTTATTGGGGAAGTTGGGGCTCTGCATCTAGGCAAGGAGGTTCATGCTTATGTGATGAAAACTGGAGATTACCTGAAGCAGCTGCCTATTCAATCCGGTTTAGTTGATATGTACTCCAAGTGTAGGAATTTGGAGCTGGCTCGAAAGGTTTTTTACAGTTCAGCAGAGAGGAATGCTATTTCTTGGACTTCACTGATGTCAGGATACATTTCAAACGGAAGGCTGGACCAGGCTCTGCGGTCAGTTGTTTGGATGCAGCAGGAAGGATACAGACCCGATGTTGTGACGATTGCCACTATTCTTCCAGTTTGTGCAAAGATTAGGGCTTTGAATCATGGAAAAGAGGTTCACGCTTACACCGTTAAGAACTGTTTCCTGCCTAATTTATCCATAAGTACATCCCTGATGATGATGTACTCCAAATGCGGTGTCCTTTCCTACTCCTTCAAGTTGTTCAATAATCTGGAAAGGAAGAATGTGGTGGCCTGGACGGCTATGATTGATTCTTATGCAGAAAATTGTTGCTTGAGTGATGCGCTTGACGTGTTCCGATCCATGAACCTGTCTGAACATAGGCCTGATTCTGTCACAGTAGCAAGGATTTTGTGTGTTTGTTCTCAACTAAAAGCTTTGAATCATGGAAAGGAGGTTCATGGGTACCTTCTAAAGAAGAAGTTTGAGTCAATCCCTTTTGTTGCTTCAGAGATTATTAGAATGTATGGTAATTGTGGACAGATTGATAGGGCAAAGTTGGTCTTTGATGCAGTTGCGGTTAAAGGTTCCATGGTCTGGTCAGCCATTATAGAAGCATATGGACTTAGTGATTTATGGAGAGAAGCAATGGGTAGCTTTAACAAAATGAAATCTGATGGTTTCAAACCAACACAGTTCACTTTCAAAGTTGCCTTGTCTATTTGCAATCGGGCTGGATTGGTGGAACAAGCTCGCAAGATTCTCAGTTCAATGTCTCATAGATACGGCCTCAAGGAATCCGAAGAACATTATTCGATTGTAATCGAACTTCTCAATCGTTCTGGTCACACAGTGGAGGCTCAAAGACTAATGGAAATGAGAGCTTCGATGCTATCGTAAGACTCGTCAAAAGCCCTTGATTCTTATTGCATCACACAAATGAACTTTCAGATTCGGCTGTGCTGTACCTGCAAATGCATCAAACCCTCTGAAAGGTATGAATCTGCGCAGTTCACTGCTTACAGTTTTGCATCTGGTAACGCATCATCTATTCAGTTTACCAAGTAACATTTTTTTTGATATAGTATCAAGAGAGATTGCTTTCCGTTTTAAACTTTTAAAACTCCAAAAACTGCTATTTTTCCAAAAAGAAAATCTGGATATCTTTTGCAACAATTTTACTCCATTAAACCTTTTGCAGTGGCACATAGGGATAAGAACGGTAAAAGTCCTAAAACTTACAGATTTTTCAAATCAGTCCTAAAACTCCTAGTTTGTTCATGTCAGTTCTAAAATTCTAGAATTGTTCTATCAAGTCCTAATAATCTGAAAGAAGAATCCTTTAAGTCTTAAAACTCCGATAACTTTTTCTAGTCAGTCCTAAAGCGAATATTCCCTCGTTTTTCTTCCTTTCCTTAAATTTTTCAACTCTTGTCACTTTTACCCAGAACTTCAAAAGACTTTTAAAATCTTCCTAAGTCTCCCAGTTTTCGAAAGTGGTTTCAAAATTTTATTTGTTTATCACCCAAGTCGTGTTTCAACTATAAGACCCGAGTGTAGGGCGGTAAGATTGAGTAAAGGACCTCGTTGACAGATAAGAATAAAAATTTGAAAACCACTTAGAGAACTAATGACTGGAATATTTAAAGGCCTAACAAGATCTGTGTCTA
>JBBYHH010009075.1:0-17031 GCA_038382905.1 Daphne laureola | reverse complement strand
CCTTCGTATCACACCATAAATTCACGGCCTTCCAAACTTCACGTACGAGGGGACACCGGACCAAAGCGTGTTCTATTATTTCCGGTTCCAACTTACAAATCGGACAGACGAGGGAAGGCAAGCATACTCCCCTCCTTTCCAGTAACACCATCACCGGTAGCATTCGTCGAGTTGCACGCCACACACAAATGTTGATCTTTTTTGGCACCAACCTGCACCATGTTGTTGGTAATGGCATAGGTACATCCAACACTTTATCCACTGTTGTTGACATAAAACACACTTTAAACTCCTCATCGGCACCATTTTCCCACTGCCAATGGTCTGGAGTAATCTGCATAGTATTGAATTCCTGGAGGACAACAACTAAATTATTTAATTCTTCTTGATTTCGTCCTCTCACAATCCCGCGCCAACTCCACTTCCACTTTGGCACAACACCCCCTCTATCAATTCTTTCTTCTACCCAATAGTCTGGTTTTGTCTCCAACTAAAATATTCTCGGGAATCTAACTTTAAGAGGGATCCCCTCGATCCAATTATCTAGCCAAAATTTTGTATCATTCCCTATCTCCACAACTCTCTTAAAACAATTTTTAAATTCAATTCTTTTTTCTTGACACACAAGCCCAATTTTTAATAATTCTGCCCACACCCCTTTCCACTCTCCTTCATCTTTATTTTTCCCCCACAACCCACCGTGAGGACCATGTATACTTTTAATGACTCTAACCCAAAGACTTTTTTTTTCCTTTAAGAATCGCCACCACCACTTTCCTAACAATCCTATATTTTTACCAAGTAAACTTCTCACATTTAACCCACCAGACTCTAAATCCCCATAACTTTTAGCAATTTTTCCCTAAATTATTTTCTTCTTTTCCCCCGACTCTCCCCAAAAAAATTTATTCCTAGTTGTTTCTAATCTTTTCATCACCCTATTAGGGACTCTAAATAATGAAAAACAATACAGTGGGACTGCTCCTAATACAGCCTTTAACAAAGTCAACCTACCCCCAATTGACAAAGTCTTACATTTCCAAGCACTCAACTTCTTTTTTACCTTTTGTTCAATCAGATCCCAATTTTTTGCGATGTTCATATTACTACCAATGGGCAATCCGAGATACATGAAAGGTAATTTTGCCGCTGCATAATTAATTCTTCTTGCCACCCCCTGCACTTCATCATCAGAAACACAAATACCAAAAATAATGCTTTTTTGTAAATTAATTTTTAAATCAGAGGCCTTTTCAAAACATTTTAATAAGCACATGAGATTTTTAGCATTCTCAATCGACCAAGCACCCAAAAAAATCGTATCATCCGCAAATTGTAAGTGGAAAAGACATACTTGGTCCGAACCTACTCGGGATGGAATAAATACTTGCCACTCCACCGCTTAGTGCACATGAGATTGAGTGCTTCTGCGATGATAAGAAAGACAAATGGAGATAGTGGATCCCCTTGTCTTAGGCCCCTCTCCATGCTAAATTCTTTAGAAGGGCTTCCATTGATTAGCACCGAGATTCTAGCCGACTTGAGGCATCCGTAAATCCATTTTTGCCATTTTTCTCCAAATTTCATATGTTTCATAACATGGTCCAGAAACTCCCAAAATACGCAGCCGTATGCCTTTGCAAAATCTGATTTGAAGATCAGCGTTTTTTCTTCTCTCTTTTTCTTCCATGTTACTAGTTCATTCACCATTAGTGCACCATCAAGAATTTGTATTCCCTCAAGAAAAGATGATTGCTCCTCACTAACTATGGAGGGAAGCACTTTCTTCAATCTATCTGCCAATATTTTTGATAAAAATTTGTACTAGTATCCCACTAGACTGATTGGACGAAAATCGGTAAAAGTAAGTGGATCCGTAGATTTTGGTATCAAAGTCATGAACAAAGCATTATTGCCGGCAGCAATAATGCCCTTCCTTTCAAAGTCGGCAACAAAGCTCATAATAGGGGGCTTCAAATTTAAAAAAAGAGGGGAGTATAAATCACCTCATTTTTGAGTAAATGAGGAGTATTTTTTTTTTGAATTCACTACCGGTATGTTTGAGACTCCGTGAATTAAGGTTTGAGATTGCCTTCACTGCCCTCATTTCTCTACTCACGCTTCGTCGTCTCCATCACCCACCCTCTCACCATATCATCTCTAATCACCACCGTTCTTCACATACCCATCAACTTCCTGTTTGTTCACCGGTTCCGCCTCGGCGTCTCCGGCGTTGCCGTCGTCGCTTCCGCTTCTAATTTCCTCTCTTTCGCATTAGAGATCGATCGGCGAGCTCGGACCACAATCGGCACTGGGAAAGCCCGTTGTGGACGGTGTCGGACCTGTTCGTTCACTGGCGATGGGAGGTCGGCGGCGGGCGGAGCTCAGATCTTGGTGGAGAGACAAAGACTGTAACTCTGGATCCAACAGAGACGATCCAAGAGAAGATCCAAAATATGGAGGGAGTTGCGCTCTGAGATCGTTTGTGGATGTGAGAAGATGAGTTCAAAGGTTGGGTATAGGTGAGGGATCGAGCCTGGCAGTGAAGAACGAGAAGATGAAGAAATATCATAAACTCGCCTAATTCACGTGAATTAGGCAAATTCACTTTTACGGTTTTCATGTTAGGTCCGAAAAATGGGGGGTGAAAAATTAACTTACTCACTATGAAAAATAACTGGTGAAAAATGGAGTTTTTCACCAATAAAAATCCAACTTTGAAACCCCCTAATGTCTCCTTTCAACAATTCCCACTTCTCCTTGATGAATTTGAAGGTAAACCCATCCGGACCCGGGGCCTTCGTAGATCCACAATTCCAAACTGCCTATCGAATATCTTCTTCCTTGATTGGTGCTTCCAAGGCTGAAATATGTTCTGCCTCAAGGATTTTAAATTTAGAACAGAGATAACTTGGTTTATTCAATTCTGTTTCTTTGAAGGCGTCTCTGAAGTGATGGAACGCAGCCTCTTTTAATTGTTCTGGATCCTCAATCCAATTTCCATTCCACTGCAGATCCTTTATAGTATTTTTCCATCTTCTGTCTCTAACCACCCCATGGAAGTAACGTGAGTTTTCATCGCCATCTGGCGCCTATCTGATTCTCACCTTTTGTCTGATCTCTGCTGACTTAACCTTTCAACTTTGAAGAATTCAGCTCGTATTTTTTTCCACTTACCTTGCTCTTCATAATTTAAATCTCTTTCTTCTTCTAGAATTTCCAGTCCAGTCATCTCTGATTTTAACTCCTCAGATACCGCCCCAATGTTTCTGATAGATTTCCTTCATTCCTTCATTCCCATTTTTAGCTTCTTCAGCTTTTCTTTTAGAACAAATCCTGATGCGCATTCAACTATGATCTCCGCCCATATTTTCTTCAAATTCTCATCGAAAAACTCTTCTTCCATCCAATAGTCAAAAAATTGAAATGGTATTGGACCATAATCTAGCACTTCTGATTCCAATAATATGGGGCAATGATCAGCATAAATCCTGTCTAGTGTAGTTGCTGCCAATTGATTCCATCCATCTTCAAACTTATGATTCACAGGAAATTGGTCCAACTTGCTCAACTTGGATCCTCCAGCACCCATCCATGTAAATCGCCTCTTGCCTAGACTCACATCAAACAAAGAGTTTGCATTAATAAAATTATTGAAGTGTAGAGCCGAACCTATTTTAAATGTGGATCCCTTTCATTCCGCTTGAGATCGGACGACATTGAAGTCGCCCATTATTCATACAGTGCCATTAAATCCTTGCAAGATTGACGTCAGTGACTCCAAAAGAACTCATTTTGATGTTGCGTCTTATGGTCCATATACATTGACTAGGAAGAACTCAACATCGCGGCCACTCCATTTTCCTTTAACACCCTGGAAATCATCCCCAGACACCGAATCTTCCACATTGATACATTTAGCATTCCATACGCATAAAAGTCCCCCAGATCTGCCATCTGACTTGGTCGTTACTGCCCCAAACATGTTGTGTTTCCATACCCGTTTAACAAAACCGTCCCCTCCATCTTTACTGATTGTTTCTTGTAATGCCAAAAAATCAACTCTTTCTTTGTCAAGTAACTAAGATTTATCGCTCGCAACTTCATCTCAGAGTCATCATGATCTCTACCGTCCATCTCTTCGTCCTCATATTTATCGCTCGCAACTTTATCTTGAGCACTGATAATGTATCTCGGACCAATATCGAACATATCACACTGATTTTCCCAGACCCTTTTCATATAAATTGTCCCATTAACTTCAATCTGATTAATATCTTCTACTCTATCGGTCCAAATACATATTTTTCCAATGTGAATTTGTTCTTTTTGCTCAGAAGAAGATAGATACAAAACATGAATATACTTGACTGCTTTGTGATGGTAGGTCTGACCACAGATTTCCACTTGGCTTTGACAAATTTATGCATATTTTCCCAGGATACTTCAGATCCTATAACCGAGCCAACCAATGTATTTTCCCATATAGCATGACCTTCCAAAACGTCCTCATCACTGAGCTCAACCTCCTCCCCTAACTCGGAATCGGGATTAAAATCCAGCTCAAAATTTGGGGGTTGTTTGACTCCCAGGACTTCAGAGAAAAGCTTAGTCCGATTACCAGTTGCAGATCGAGGATGAGGTAGCTCCCGATCACCCTATTTCAACTGAGCAGAGCCAACGGTCCTCAATACCTCCTTGTGTTTCAGCTTGTCCCCAGAGAGGATCTCGCTCGTTCTTGACCCCACTTATGCCTCAAGAACGAGCGAGATCCTCAAAACCCTAGCTGGTTCGGTGTAGAGAGAAGGATGAGCATTTCCTCACTAGAACCAGTTTTTTCATAAAAATCAACTTCAAATGTTCTAAGGATGCCTAAACTATGTTTCCGATTTCTTCAAAGATTTAAGAATTATTTGCAAACCTTTATATCAAAGATTACAAAAGAATATAAAACCATGGACAAATGAACATACAAGAATAATAAAAGAAGTTAACCAAAAGATTAAATTTCTTCCTTGTTTAAGTATACCTAATCCAACTACTCATCTTTTTGTAGAAACATATGCCTCTAATATAGGATAAAGAGGAATATTAAAACAAAAAATTAAAGAAAAAGAAAGAGAAGAATTAGTAAGATTTGTTTCAGAATTCTGGAACGATACCGAAATTAATTACAGTACTACTAAAAAAAACAAATTCTATCTATTGTTCTCTGTATAAATAAATTTTAAGATGATCTTTATATGAAAGATTTTTACTAAGAATCAATTGCAAGTTTGTAAAAGATATTTTAGAAAAGGATGTAAAAAAATTAGTTTCTAAACAAACATTTGCAAGATGGCAAGCTTTATTAAGTAATTTTGATTTCGATATAATTTCTATTAAAGGAGAAACAAATAATCTCTCTAACTTCTTATCAAGGGAATTTCTGCCTATTCTCCCGTAGAATTGGGAGCCTCCCTTTAATGTGTCAAATCATTCTCAATACCTATTCAAAATCAACCACTCTCTTATAATTACTATGATTATATATATGAAGGCATGGTATAGATTTATATATCTACGTTGTTGGTCACATTCATGGTTCCTCTTTTTCAATAATCAAAATAATCAAATAACCTTTGACACCATCCCAAAATGGTTTTTATGTGACTATTGGAATTTTTTGGGATTTGACAAAGAATCTCTACCTGACATTATTCAAAAGAGTTTTGAGACATACTCATCAAATTTTCCGAATCAAGATGAAAATCACCTCTTTTTAAAATTTATGATGAAGTACTCAATCCATGGATTATGGTATGGACGTACACATTCTCAACAGACGTTAACAGACAAGAGAATATCGAGTTAAATGGTGGGATAGATATGATCTTTCAAATTGTACTCCCGATATTATTCAAAAGGATATGAGAGCAAAAAAAAAAATCAAAGGTTGATGAGGTAAATGTTGCTGCAACTTTTCTTACTACTAAGTCCAGATACCAAGCACAGTTAGCTGCAGCAACAGACCCATAAGAATACAAAAAATTACTACAAATAATGACTCAAGAATTATCTTCTACAAGAGACAAAACAGAGTCAAGACCAATGTCTACTTCAGGCTTAGAAAATAATCAACAGGATATGTTAGAAGAAGAAGAAGAAGAAGAAGAAGAAGAAGAAGATGATGATAATGACATCACTATGTGATCAACAACACCAACAGGTCAAACAAAGATAGACGAGATAAAGCACTACGCTTTACCACATGAAGACAAGCACACAACCATGTTTTGCCACATCAAGACCAACACATTTCAAAAAACATCATGTGAATAATCAAAGCCATATATGTAGCCAACATGTGAAGTACAAAGATTAACATGTGATCCACAAAGATACAAAAGTTATAATCTAACATGAAGATAAGGATGTACATACCACCAGGCTAGCCGTCTGATACTCAAAGACCGTGTATAAATAGGCCTATCTCCTGTAAATAATGATATCATTTATTTTGCACTCTAAAAACACTTGTGTAATTTCTCATATATTATTCAGCTACTTTGTTCTACATTGTTGTTTCTTTTGTATTACCCAAAGCCTTTCGACTTATATTTCATAACCTTTTGACTTATATTTCATAAATAAAATCCTATATTCCTCTTTGATCCAAAATATCATCCGTATCTAACATCAGCCTCTATATATATCCTAAACACACAATAATTACAGGGTTATATTTGCAGCTCTTTTACATGTCGAGTTTCTAAATTTAGGACAGAATTTTGTTCTTGACCATTTAAGCATAGTCCAACCAAATAGGACAAACGAAAACCGATCTTTTTGAAGATACTGTTTTATTTAGTACTGTCGATGCTCGTAAATTTGAGTCAAAACCAGTTTTTTTGTTCTTATTCCGGGTTCCTAATCATTGTCAAACTTGCACCACATTAAAATGCAACAAAAAGAAAACAAAAAACGAAAGGAGTACTATATCCTTTTTTGGGTGATTTACCAAACTTTCTGAGTGCCTAATCAGGCGTTCGAGTCACCTTTCCATCCGATATAAACAGACCTCAAGACCAGGAACCATTGCCATACAGTTAGATTTACAAGCAGTCATATGCCCTGTGGGTCTACAGGAATCTATACAAAATGAAGTGCACATAACGCAGACAAGTTACCATTTTTCATGTATGCTTTTACTGATTATGTCCTTTCCAACAGAGCCACGAAGTTTGATCTTCTTGAGGCAGTATCATCATTGTCAACATTGATGCTACTCTGATTCCAACTCAATCGGGCAAGATCCATCATCCACATTGGCAAGTGGATCATACAAGTCTGAGCTTGGATCCATACATCCGGGTACAAAATTAAGATCACACCGGTCCCCCTGCAAGAAATTTCTCATTGGTGAATCAGCTGCATAAGCAATGCTAGATCTTGCTAGAAGTACTTACTCCTTCAGTGGATAGGTTTCCCATTATAGTACATCTGTCTACGATAACACTTGTGTCTGGAAAGATTGCTCTCTCACAAGCCCCTTCCCTGCTTAATTCTTCTGCTAGGCCCTGCCACCAAAATACAGATTTAAAACTGATATGTACATGTACCACTGTTCCAATATTTGCACAAAGATGAAATTTTCTTCTAGTGTCTGTGTGTGTATTTCCAAAATTTTCAACGACACAGTGACTTGTAACCAACAAGTTCGTGTACTGGGATGTTATTCGGCACTCCAACCTAAAGGCCCGTTTAGTTTTGAAATTTTTTCCAAGTTTTCTATACCAAACTTCATTTATAAATGTTTGAATGTATAACTAGTTTTTAAAAGTGGAAAGCGTTGTTTTCTAAAGCTCAGAAAACTCAAGTACTAAAATTGAAAACTTCCAAAACAAAGTTTTTCATTTTAACTCATGAGTTTTTGGTCCTGCTAGGCCTGCCACCAAAATTACAGATTTAGAAAATTAGAACTGATATGTACATGTACTACCGCTCCAATATATGCACAGAGCTGAGAGTTACTTTACGTGTGTGCATGTGTATGTGAATTTCCAAATTTTCCATGACACGGTAAAAGTTCATGGACTTTGATGTTACTCCTCGCTCTAACCTTAATTTGAATCAACTTGCTGCATCACAGTAAAAGTTGGCTGTGAATCAAAACCAGGAGAGAGAAGTTCTGTTACCTCGTTAAAGAAATCAATTGGTCTGTTCTGCAAAGCTTTGGGGACTTTAAACTGCAATCTGTAGGGACCATTCCAATCAACTCCATTAGTGAAAGAGAATATTAGGTTCATTGCTGCAAAACCATTGCCAAGGTCAGATAAGGATCTGTGTTCAAGAGAATGAACCAGTACAGACATATTTCACACTAAAGAGAAGGAAACAAACCATGCTTAGGAATGTTTATTTGGATGGTATATATTGGACCATCAGCCTTGCCTCTGTCTCTCTTTAGCATTGCCCTCGGTTCACCACCACACATGATAGGCTGATTAAAACCCCCTGCTCATTTCAGTGATCAAACAGATTCACACGTGTGAAAGACAGACAGATGGGGCACCAACAATCAACAAGAAATTTACATCTCAGAGGTAGGTTAAAATCGAGAGCATGTGATACCACAACACTCGTTGCTTATTTAAGTTTTTGATCTGAAAACAAAGCAAAATTGTTGGTTTGTTTAATTTTCAGTTTTTGCGGCTGAAAATCAAATTGGAATTGATAACTGACTCAGTTCGGTTTGCAGCTGAAAGTAACCAAAATTTGGTTTTGGACACAATAAACAAAAAGTATCTAATGAAAAGCGTCCGCTTACCATTAAAGGCAATCCCAAATTGTTCATTTGGAGCAAGCTTGGCAGCAGCAGGATTGTAGAAAATCTTTAACTTCTCTCCCTGTTCAACCAACTACCTCAGTAAGAGTGTCCAACAATCATGTTCATTCAACGGAACAAAAAAATTCAACCCATACAACCAAATTGGTGGTTTTCTGATGCACTAACTTACAGAGGTTGGAGGCAGACCATTCATGGTTTTCCAATACACTGGAGCCCTTCCAAGCTCAAACATCGCCCACGAAGGAAGTGCATACCTGTTTACACATTCGGAGCAAGTTTAATCTGTCAGATAGCTACTAATTGAACTTTAAACTCAACAGTTCCAAACACTCTGAGTACCCATAAGCTTACTCCTTGATTTCTACTGTTTGAGTTCTTATAGCAGTGGCAGCTGCAGCAGTGACTATCTTACTAATCCTAACCACCTTCTTCTTCACAGTAAAGCCTTTTATAACTGGAGCACCTCTTAAGTAACAAGCTGCGTCCATTAACAAAACCATAATCACAAAATATTACTACATTATTGAAGAGACAAAGTTAAGTTGAGCAATTTGCAGACCACCAACACAAAACTTTCTCACTACATTTTCAGCATCAATTTGTAATGTTAACTAACTTTGGAACCTTCACTGACACTATAATATTAATATCACTGACCTCAACCCTAACATAGTTGAATTAAACAAAAGAACCGCTGGCAGACCAAATTGGGGCTAAAAACTTACAACACAAATTCGACTCGATCTACTGAGCATAACCTACGATTCAACATCCAAAATAGTCTAAAGGAACTACACCAAGCAATCAGAAATCGTTTCACAGTTCCAGAATTCAAGTGAGTCACGTTCGCAGGAAAATAGGACGATGATTTTGAACTCACCGCGTGACCTCGGAGCGACCGGAGCGATGGGTTTAACTGTTGAAGAAGTGAAAACGGAGTTGGAGACAGCAGCGGCCATTGATGAAAGAGGAGAGAGTGAACGTTGATGGTGTGTTGCTGAATTGGATAGGACGTGCTGGGGAAGTTAACAAGTAAGAGGCTATAAAGTCAGCCACATGTCAACTGCAAAAAATCTGAAGCTTGTAAAAATATCTGGGCTTAATTCCTGAGGATAGATATCCCGAATGAAGTATTAAATGATACTGACATTTTACGGACTGGTAAAATGACAATGGAGGCTCCGTTATGTATATATATACCAATGGAGGTTTTTGTTGGTTATGGATGATATTTTGGATCAAGGAGAAATATGGTAAAACAAGAAATAGGATATCAACAGTGAGATTTATTTATAAAATATAAGTTGAAAGGTTTTGGGTAATATAAAAGAAAACAACAACGTAAAACAAAATAGTTGAATTGTAGATGTGAAATTGGACAAGTGCTTTTAGAGTACAAAATAAAAATAAGCAATGCCTTATTTATAAAAGATGGGCCTATTTATAGAATTATTAGATGGTTAGTTCTCCGGTAAGTATTGTACATGTGCTTATCCTGTATATATTTATCTATAGGATTTTGTCCATTTGTGACTCACATGATAGTTACATGATCATCTTGAGGTCTTTACGTGAAAGTTGTTGAACCATGCTTGGCTTTTTATGCCAATGTATGGTTCTTCATATATGGTCCTTCACATTTGCTCGGCACGGTGCTTTGTGTGTCTCGTACTGTTGTATTTTGGTCCATTGATAATTATCACATAGTGATGTCATTTTCTTCTTCTAACGTATTTTGTTATTGATCTTGATTCTGTATTGTTTTTTGTAGAAGATAATTTTTATGTCATCAACTGGATTTTTTGTCATTCTTTTAGATTTGTTATTGCAGCTAACTGTGTTTGGTATCTGAACTTTGTAGTGAGAAAAGTTACAGTAGAATTTGCTTCATCAACTTTTGATCTTTCTGTTGCTTTCATATCCTTTTGAATAATGTCGGGAGTATAATTTGAAAGATCATATCTATCCCACCATTTAACTCAATTTTCTCAAGAGAAACAATCTTGTCCGTAAGGGTCTATTGAGAATGTGTACGTCCACACCATAATCCATGAGATTGAGTATTTCTTCATAAACTTTAAAAGAATGTGATTTTCATCTTCATTAGAGAAATAAGATGAATATGTTTTGAAACTTTTTTGAATAACCCTAGGTAAGGATTTTTTGTCAAAACCCAAAAAAATCCCAACAATCATATAAAAACCATTTTGGAATAATGTCAAAGGTTATTTGTCTCTTTTGATTATTGAAAAAGAGGAACCATGAATGTGACCAACAACTAGGGGTATTCACAGGTCGGTTTGGGACGGGTAGTGAAAAAATAGTATTCGCTCCGTCGAGTTCGGTTTATTCGGTTTACGATTTTATGCGGTTTGGGGTGCGGGTATCCACATATATTTCTCAAGTGTATTTATGTACAACTTTATTCAATATATTAAGAGATATTTCAATATTTTATAGCATGTGTGTGTAGATTTAGAGCATTTAAAAAAAAAAAGTAACTTGCACACAAAAAAGAACCTTAATTGAAAGAATTTTTTGTAAAATAAAATATAAGATAAAGTTGGGATTGAGTAGAGATGAATATAGGAAATTTGTTTGAAAAAATGTACATGCGGTTCGGTTCGGATATCCACGGATTTATAAAATCGAAATCATAAACCGCCCCGCATGTTAACGGTTTTTTTGGTTTACGGTTTTTTCGGTTTAGTTAATGCGGTTCGGCTCGGTTTTGCGGTTTTCTAGATTTTTTTAACGCCCCTACCAACAACGGAGATATAGAAATCTATTCGACGCTTTCATATAATCATAGTAATTATAAGAGAGTGGTTGATTTTGAATCGGTATTGAGAAAGATAAAATCTAGATTTAACAGAAATAAAATTTGTTAAAGATAAAAGTATCGGTGTAAAATTGAATAAAATAACTAATATATTTTCTAGTAAAGAAATTACCCCTAAACTAAATTCAACACAATTCTACGAAGACTACAATTCAATCGAAATTAATATAGCTAATATAAAAAAAAGATTGCAAAATTAGTCGATTCCTAAAGTAAATCCAAAAACTATTTATAGGATAGGAATCTTCGAATTTTACACTAATTATTCAATTAAACAGATAGAACAAACAATTCCTCTTAATCAAAATTTGAAAACTATAAAACTATTCAGCCAACAAGCCATTAGGCATCATAGGGCTGAATTTTTTAAAAACTTTACATGTTAGAATGCTCCAAGTTGCTATAAAACTTTTATTTAGAATTGGATTATGTGCTAATAGTTTTAAGAGACGCTAGACACCTAAAATTCGAAAATTCCTTATTAGCTTTGGCTGAATTGAACTTGATTAATGGTCCGGTATTTTTCAATTGCTATCCAAATTTTACTGTTTTTTTATCTGATTTAAATATTTTAGATTCTTTACAATTAACAGTAAAATCTCAAATCATGGATTTTGCCTCAAACATTAAGTCCATATGTGTAATTTACCCTATATATTACAAAATAATGACAATCACTATAGAACCTAAAGCAAAGCTTTCTTGAATAAAAGATGAAACAATGATTTTTTAAACCAACTCTCAAAATTCTTTCATTCATGTTTCTAAAAAATTAAAATGAAATGAAATTTTAAAATCTAATAAATAGGATTTGGATAATTTAGTACCACACCAACCATTAGAGAATATGATTCAAAATGCATTAATTTTAGAAACTCCTTACGAATCAATTAAAATAGATTTTTCTAATTAGTTTCCTCAAACACGTTTTAGTTAATTTGAAAATTTCAGACATTCTACTACTAATATCAGACTTTTCTCTAAACAATTCGAAAATCTTATACTAAGATCTTCCTCTTTTCGAACATCAAACAAATCTGATGATGAATTAACGACAAAATTAAAAGAAGTAAATTTTAATCAAGAAATCTCTACAGGCCTTTATAATCTAAAAAGAAAAGAACATGACCAGGATTTCTCTCCAACTGCTAGTCAAATGAACATTTTTACTGCAAAAGGTACTATAAACGTCATTTCAGAACCTTTCGTTATAAACAAAGTCAAGCTAAAATTAGAATTTTTAGATTCTTAAAATTCTAATTTTGGCTTTAAAGTATTTTTGTGGATCATTTTTTTATGCGGTTAACTTTTAAATCCTTGAATTGCTCTTCCAAATCCTCTATTTCAGAAAGAACATTGATTATTGGATTTTTACCAGTTATATCTAGTTTTCTAAGTTGTTTTCTATTGGTTTAAAAAGCATGGAGGTTACTTTATTTTCCTTTTTCAATGAGGGTGATTCCCAAGGGATTATCCGAGTATCTAGAACATTTTCTATTCTGTCGAGTTGTTCACTTATAGTTATTAAAATTTGATTTGTATAGTTATTTTGTGATTGTATTGAAAGTTAGACTAAGAATAAGAAATATATTTGACCAAAAAATTTCTTATGATACTCTAACATTTGGAGAAATTATTAATTTTATAAATATAGAAGGATTAACATTATGTACCAAATTAAAACTAAAGAAAAAACTCAAAAGCGATAAAGCACAAACTACAAAAGAATTAGGAGATTTTTGTTCTCAATATGGCTACGAGAAAATTATGGCACCTTATACTAAAAACCTTATCTTCCAAAACCCAGATTTCAAAAAACTAAAAGAAAATTAAAAAACTACCCAAATCAAAACAAAAATAAATTTAACAAAGGGAAAACACCACTCTGTTGGAAATGTTATCAAGTAGGACATTACAAAAAAGATTGTCGAACGAAAGATCGTATAAATTCTTTAAATATATCAGAAGAACTAAAGGATAAAATAATGAATCTAATGTTATATGCTTCTGAAGAAAACTTGGAATACTCTGAAAACGAGTTTAGTAATCAAGACAATCAAATTAATGAAATTTTATCAGAAGACTTTGAAAGAGAAAGCTCTAGTGATTTTAATGAGAAGTGTTATGAGACTTTTCATTGTGTTAATATGTTATCTTCATTACTTCAATAGAAAATAAGCACAAGACTTTTACCTAGCTGACCTGCTTGCCGCTGCTTCATCACTGCCGCTGTCGTGGGCCTCATCTCCTTGGGTCCTCATCGCTTCCACCTGTAGCAGCGTCTTCTCTCTTTCAGGTGTGTCGCTAACATCCTCCTCCTCTCTACGATGAGTATCATCAGCCTAAACGTCCAAGGTTTGGGACCAAGTGCAACTATCCATGGCCTCAAGCGGGTGCTGCAATCATCACCGGCCTCCCTCCTTTTTTTGACGGAAACCCGGAAATCGGCGACGGAGATGGACTAGGTTCGACGACGGCTCAGCTTTCACGGTTGTATGCTCGGGCCGCAAGCAGGGTTTGGCTCTGCTATGGTGGACTGGTTGGGCGGTGAAGCTCCTCTCCATCTCGGACTTCCACATTGATGCGGTGGTGGACGGAGTTGATGCGCTGTGGCGTTTGACCGGTTTCTACGGACAACCGGAGACCCATTGACGTGGAGAATCATGGGACCTATTGCGTCAATTGGCGGCTGCCTCGTGCCTCCCATGGTTGGTGGTTGGTGACTTTAACGAAATTTTATGGTCTCATGAAAAAAAGGTGGTGCCCCGCGGCGCCGCCAACAAATGAAGGATTTTCGTCTGGCTTTAGGCGATTCTGGTCTAGATGATTTAGGATATTCTGAAATTCCATTTACCTGGGAGAAGACGGTCTCTAGTGGTGATTTTGTTCAGGAACGTTTGGACAGAGCATTAGCATCTGCAGCCTGGCAGGAGGTTTTTCCAACATCTTGGGTAAGAAATTTCTTTTTGCAAATTCTGACCATAATGCAGTTGAGGTGAATTTTATTAAGCAGCCACAAAGGTTTCAGAAAGTTTGGAGATTTGAAACATTCTGGACTAAAGAAGCAAAGTGTGAATTGTTTATTCAACAAGCATGGTCGCAGAAGCGATCACTTGCGACTAGTCTGGGCGAGAGCCAGAAGCTACTCGCTCGGTGGGATCGGGATGAGTTTAGGGGTCTTCACCATCGTATAAAATTCCTTCAACAGGAGATCGAGCGATCGTCTTCATCGATATGTACACCAGTTGATCTGGACAAACGAAAAGTGTTGTCTATGGAGTTACATGATTTGCTTGCTAAAGAGGAACAGTACTGGAGCCAAAGGGCTCGCCAGACATGGCTTCAAGATGGTGACAAGAACACCAGATTTTTTCATCAGTCTGCTATCGCCCGCAAGTAATGGAATAATATTAGTCAAGTGGTTCAACCCTCAGGAACTATCTTGACTGGACAGGTGGATATCACTAATGACGCATTGCGCTTCTATACAGATTTATTTGATTCTACCAACCCGCAACAACTCGATGCGGTTATGGGATGTGTCCAACAGCGAGTTACATATGGAATGGCTGCGGAGATCTCTAGACCTTATACTCTGGATGAGGTACGCACTGCTTTATTTCAAATGCACCCTAATAAGTCCTCTGGTCCGGATGGTTTTTCAGCTCAATTTTATCCGAAATATTGGCATATTGTGGGAGAAAGTGTAACAGCAGCGACCCTGTCAATTCTTACATTTGGTAAGATGGAATTAATCTTAAACCAGACTTTTCTCGCACTTATTCCAAAATGCAAAAATCCGAGGGACTTCTTAGGCTACCGCCCAATCAGTTTGTGTAACGTCCTCTACAAGCTGGTTACAAAAGTTATTGTTAATCGGTTGAAACCGGTAATTAACTCAGTCATTCAGGAGATTTAGAGTGCGTTTATCCCAAGAAGACTTTTGACTGATAATGCACTCATTGCATTAGAAACTTGCTATGCTATCAGCAATCTGCACGGACAACGTCTGGGGGCCATGGTAATAAAACTAGACATGATGAAGGCGTATGACAGGGTGGAGTGGATTTTCTCGCAGCAAATGTTACTCCGGATGGACTTCCCAACAGCATGGGTAGCACTCGTGATGATGTGTGTTGAAACGGCCTCCTTTTCAATCCTAGTGTATGGAGTCCTATCTCGCTCTTTCCGTCCCACACGGGGGATCCGTCAAGGTGATCCACTTTCACCGTTCCTCTTTCTATTTGTCATAGAGGGTTTGTCTTATCTTTTACAACAGCCTGAGAGGTCGGGATCGATTCAGGGCATGGCCGTCCGTTCCATGAGCCCACCTATTTCTCATCTCTTTTTTGCAGACGATTCTCTTCTCTTTCTGCGAGATACGTTTCAGGCAACGAATGCACTTATGTGAGTATTGCGTACCTACGAAGTGGCATCTGGGCAACGGGTAAACTTACACAAATCAGTTGTTTTCTTCAGTCCGTCTATCTCACGCCATAAAAGGAACACGCTACAATAGGTTCTGGCCATTCGACACACTTTGACAGAGGACAAATACCTTGGTTTCCCTTGGATGCTTGGTAATCGGAAGAACGAGCAATTGGAATTTCTAATCGAATGAGTGACTAAGCGAATGTCTTCTTGGAATGCGGCTACTCTATCTCACGCTGGCCGAGCCACCTTGATTAAATCGGTAGTACAGTCTCTCCCAACACATCTGATGAGTGTTTTACTGCTACCACCAGTAATTTGTAAGTCTTCGCGCTCACTCTCACTTCATTTTTTCTGGTCCGCTGATATTGAGAAACGCAAGATACCATGGGTCGCCTGAGACCGTTTATGTATGGTAAAATGTGATGGGGGCTCGGTTTTCATGACTATCCAGCTTTCAACCGCGCAATGCTTGCCAAGCAGGGTTGGCAGCTCATGACGGCTCCGGACAGTCTGGTTGCACGAGTTTTTTGAGGTTTATACTACCCGACTGGTACTTTCTTGGAGGCATCTACTCCGAAGCGGCATTCCATGGTGTTAACTGCTGGTTGTTTTTGGCGAATCGGATCGGGTGAGCGGGTTGCGGTCTGGAGTGATCGATGGCTTCCGGGGCCGCGCCCGAGTTTGATTACCTCTCCCTCTCCTCAATGGTCACATTTACATGTGTTCGATCTGATTGATCAATAGGTTAAGGCATGGAAGGAGTCTGAGATTGATGCGCTTTTTCACCCATCTGATGTTGCGGTTATCAAGAAAATTCCGTTGAGTACTCAGTCTCGTGAGGACCTATTCACTTGGGGAATGGCCAACAATGGTAAGTTCTCAGTTCGCTCTGCCTATTATCAGGCTTATGCTAATATGTACCGGA
>JBBYHH010008964.1:0-17034 GCA_038382905.1 Daphne laureola | reverse complement strand
AAGGCTTTACTGCCACGACTTCTACTGTCACTTTTCGGGTATGTTGTTGTTTCCCGTGAATGTCTTTAGTGACATTTGTTTGTTTTTTAGTGGCACATTTTATGTGCCACTAAATGGCATTTTGTTTGTAGTGCACTCTTCCCAAATTTGAGCTCCCATTTCAATCGCGGTGCTTCCGGTGGCGGTTTCTTCATCCAATCATCTTCATCGCCACCTACGGGAACCATCATTGCCAGGCTTGCAACAACAACATCTTCGATGTCCACACATTTTCATTGCCATTGATGGAGATGATGGATAAAAGAGGAAGGGAGTTTAAAAACGTCATCTTCCATCTCTCACCATCAAACGAAGCATTGATGCCATTTTAGCACGAGTGTGTGCGTCCAACAACAACGATTCTTGCGATGGTTGTGCAATCCATTGTGATCCCTCCCCTTCGATCTGCTCTAGCTTGTGGAGAGTCGGTTGGATCACATGGATGATGATGGTAAGGCCCTTGTTAAACAGAGCTGGTGTTTTTGGGCTTTCTTCGAGTTGCACTTCCAGAGCTTGCAGGCTCAAGAAACAAAGGAGGTTTGTAGACTCTGTGAAGTTTCCATGCACTCTCGAGCATTTCTTTAACCATAAACATTAACGATATAGACAGAACTATGTAGGGACGGGGGTGGTTATTGTCACCCCTAAAGATTTATGAGGTATAAAGTATATAATATAAATTATAAGGATTAATGTAACCCCCTTCATTCATTCCAAAATAAATTTTAGTCCCCTTTATTATTAAATTACAACTTAAATGGTCTAATATTAAATCTAACTTGATTATGTTTAATTTTTTATTGTTCCTGTTTTCTTTCTATAGCTATATTTGAGTAATTTAAATTCAATATGTTGTAGTTAAGACATTCCTCATGTTAAAAAGTTAATAATTTGAGATTATGCCTAAATTTTTATTTTCCTTTTAATCCTCTTTTAGTACGTTTGAATTTTGGGTTAGTTTTTGTGAGAATGTTTGAATATAATTTTAATTTTTACTACTAATCTGTGTTTATTTATGTACTTGTTATGAGTTTTTTTTTAACGTGACTTGTTATGAGTTTGAGTTTACTATTTCATGTATTTCTATTTTTTTTTATTAAGTTTCTCACTGTTTTTTGTTTATTTAATTGGAAAACTTGCTTTACTATAAGAAAATCAAGTAAAATGAATAAACATATGATGCCAATTTATCGTATAATTTTTTTTTATTTTTTTGTACTAAAATGATTAACGGACTCAGAATTTTCGCTCAATCAACCTACGTAAAGTTGATTAGTGGCCGCTCCATCAGAAAACCACGTTGTAACCTCCATTACTTTATTTATTACTATATGTGGAGGTTTCTGATCATTATAAAATAGGTTAACATCAACGTTTTATGATTTGACTAAATTTCAACCCTTAATTTGGACTATCCACCCGCCACCTCAACTTCAGATTATTGGTTTCGTCACATTGCACCACGATTCAGATATCTCTTGATTTTCAGAATGATTCGAGGATAACATATTTGATCTCCGCCAATTCCTTTGCAATGTGAGATGGCCATATCAATTCCAGAAGATTGATCAGCTTGTGCGAGAGTTGGATGATGAAGTAGCTTTCAAGGAATCTGGTGAGATTTTGCTAATTGTATTGATTACAGAAGATTTCATGTAAAAATAAAATAAATTAGGTATATAATTGTAGAATGATTTTTTTAGTAGAAAAATGTAATTTGAAAATGATAAAATAAAATAGATACGTAAAAGTTTATTAAATGAAAAATTATACGAGTAAATATTTTTAGAAAAAAAAAACGTTTTGAGAAAAAAAAAATGAATTTTAAATTCTTGCAAAATTATTCTTAGCCGAGCACAACCAATAGTGGAGAAATAATGGACATGTATTAGACGGAGAAAAATGGGAATTTCTTATGTTTGTATTGGCAAAGTTTATCATTTAACGGATTTATTAATGATGTTACCTTTTTTTTTTTTTTTTAAGTTGCTTAATTCAAAATAGAAATTAATGCAGCAATTATTGTTTCCACAATTGTTGCCTTGTAAAGTGTAACTTCCATTTTTTCTACTACCTCCGTCTCAATTTATTTTTGACGGTTGATTTTTGATATTGTATTTGACTCAAATTATTATTAAAAAAAAATTATTAAAAAAAAATTAAAAATATATATATTTAGAAATTTGAAACATTGAATTATTATTTACATATAAATTATTTAATTTTTTACATTAAAATATTAAAAAAAAAATTATAAATTAAATATTGAAAATAAAATATTCAAATTTTTTTGGGAGGGAGAGAGTATTAATTTATACAAAATGCTTCTATAGTTTCTTGTAGTACTTGGTAATCACGTTTTTTATCCTCTTTTTTTCTTCTTTTACTTATTGTGATTTATGTTATTATTTTTGCATATGTACATTCACTTGCTGTTTTACTTTTCTTTATCTTTTTGGGAATCAAATATTTTTTTATTTGTTCTCATTATTCTCAGTAATATTTAATAGTGATAGATTGTTTTTAATATTCTATATATTGTCTGTAATTTTGTAATTTAGACACACGTTATCTGTTATTTTTTAAAATTTGTCTAACAATATATTACAATGTGTTGGGTTGAGTTATATTTTCTACATTTCTTATTTATGAATGATTGATAATATGCATTATCTTCAATTCTAGATAAATTATCTATTTTTCAAAAAAATTATAAATCTCAAACAATGGATGTATTTTTTTTAGACCATACAATCTTCCAATACATATGAGACAAAAACCCTAGAATATCAAACTAAATATCTATTCTCTTTTCATCAGACTGCTTCAAGGTCGTATCCGCTTCTTGTGCGCTCTCCAGAAAGCGTCATTCGCTGAACAAGACAATTACCATAGCAGAATTCAGAAAACTAAAAAGATTCAAATACCTTTAACATCTATTGCAAATGACAAGCCAAAACATCACACAAAATGAGAATTATCTCAGACCACCATCATTGCAAACATTAGATAACCTGCAAAAAATGTTATAAATATCATATAAGATAACTTCACCATCCAAATACCATACTGACATATATTCATAATCTCAATCTCGGACATCCATAATCTCAATATCCAGAAAAAATTCAATTAATTTGTAAAGTAGACATTTCCAAATAAAAATCGATAACAAAGACAATTTGAATCCTTACATTCAGATAATTATAATCTATTTCTTCAGACAAAACCTCAATCTTAATAAAATCAGACATTTGCTACTAAAAATGAGCTAAATATAATGCATATTATTAGACAATATTGAAGTTTAATGTTAGACAAAACCATAGTAAATCCTCAGACAGTAGTCCCAGAAAAATTATTGAAATCCGCAAATAATATTAAGCATACTATCACACAAAGATGCAAAAAAATATAATACATCAGGAGAACCAATAAATCGTCTAAAATAAAAACAAATGCATAATACAATTTGATCGGACAATATTATATTCAATTTCAGACAGTACAAATAAAAAATGCAGACTAACAATAATGCACCATAGTTTCAAATTAGCTCAAAAACTAAAAATCCATGTACTCGAGACAATGTAGTTCACTTTCCCAAACTACTCAGATAACAAAATTCAGACAATTGCACTTAACTTCAAGTTTAGATATTACAATCAAATCAAGCTAAATCCTTCTAGATCCACACTATTGGATTCAAAAAAATACCTGATTTTATCAGACAATCACCTTAAATTTGTAGATATTACAGTTAAACAATTCAGACAGTACATATAAAAAAAGTAGACAGTAGCAACAATGTATCACAATATCAATTTAGAACATAAACTACATTCAGATTTTGTAGGAAAATGAAGAAACCATGTATTGTAGACAATCCATATCACCCACACAAACTACCCACTAACAAACTTCAGACAACGACACTTCACTTCAAGTTAAGAATTACAATAAAATTTCAGACAATCAACCTAAAATTGCAGACAATAATCCTAATTGAATTACTTACCATATTATACTGAAACAATTTTATCAGACACTAACCCTAATCGAATTGTAGAAAAAAAGAATCAATTTATCAGACAATCAACTTAGATTTGTAGACAATAACCCGTCTTCTTTGTCCGTCACCACCATCCTCCAGCGTCGAAATTAGTGTTGCACCATGCATTTGGCGGAGGAGAAAAAAAAATGAGAATACCATTCTTCCAGACCTCCAAATCAGAATTATCAGACAATCTTTACTTGTATTTAGCGAACCCAATCAGACTCAAATGGGCCGCCACCGCCGCCTCATAGAGAACTCTAAACGGTTCGAAACAGAGACCGTGTATCTCAGCGTTGGAACCTACTGCCGCCACCGGTTAAGATGCGCCTGGACAAAGAGGATGGATGACGATGAGTGGCGAAAAGGATGGCCGAATCTGAAGAGACTCGTTAATCTGTCTAATTTTTCACTCTTACCTAGAATAGATGAGTTTCAAACGAAATAAGAAAGACTCATTTTGATACTTAATTTTAGGGATTCTATAAATACATTTTTATCATCAATTATTTTTCTTAATTGTCTAACAAAAATTATTAACAGATTCTGTAAGATAAACTTTATCCAGGTGAATATAGTCCGATCCGAAGAAAAAGACTTAATAATGGACAAGGAGATGAAGTAAGAATTGGCGGCTTAGGGAAATGAAATGAAAAATGGTTGACTCAGACTGACTTTTGCTTTTAGGAATCTTTAGAAAGGAAGACGGAGCCACCCGTCTCGTGAATATTACTCCATTAATTTTTGCTGAAACTAACACGAGATCAAGTGGAGCTGCACACTTTACTGAAAATTTCAACTATGGCCGAAGCTCTGCTTGGTGTTACTGTGGAGGTGACGGTATCCAAGTTCATCGCCATCGCCGGTGAGCAAATTAACCTGGCATGGGGATTCAATGATGAGCTCCAAGAGCTCCGCAACACACTGGAGATGGTTAACTCTTTCCTGGAAGATGCTGACCAGAAGAAGCGCGACCCACCGGTGAAGCTATGGCTGCAGGGATTGGCGGAGATCGCTTCCGACGCCGACGATCTGCTGGAAGACATCCGCTACGAATCTCTCAGGCGACAAGTTGAAGTTGGAACCAAGCTCCGGAAAAAGGTCAGTAACTTCTTCTCTCACAATCCCATCGCATTTCGCTTGAAAATGGCCAACAAGATCAAGGACATTAATTCTTCATTTACGGATAAGAACAGCAAGGCCTCTCAGCTCGGCCTTCAAATGAGGCTGCTACCAGAAGCTGCGGCAAGTCATCCCTCCCAAATTGGGGAGTCTCACGGTCTCATTGGAGATTCCCACCTGGTCGTGGGAAGGGAGGCTGACTGCTCCAAGGTTGTTGACCTGGTGATTAAGTCGTCTTCCACCAGCGGACATCCTCTAGGTCTCGGGGTTGTGACGGTTGTGGGGATGGCTGGCCTCGGGAAGACTGTGCTGGCAAAGCTGGCGTTCAACGATGAGCGACTGAAATCTCATTTTGATGCTACAATTTGGATTTGCGTGTCGGAGACCTTTGATGTGAAGGTCATTCTCAGGCGGGCTCTAGAGTGCCTTACGGATGAGAGTGTGGCTTCCTTGGAAACTAAGCATAAGATCTTGATGAAGTTGCGTGAGAAGTTAGCAGATAAGAAGTCGTTCCTTTTTGTGCTCGATGATGTCTGGAATAGAGACACCTTGAAATGGAATGAACTGGTAGAGGATTTGTCTGGATTAACTAGAAAGGCAATAGAGTGTGCCATTCTTGCAACTACTCGGGATATGGAGGTTGCTACAACCATGGGTTCACTGATGGAGTTCACATATACACTTGCAACTCTGGAGGATGAAGCGTGTTGGTCTATAATCAAAGCAACCTGTTTTGGAATTGCTAGCTCTTCTCATCATGTTGTCCCTAATAATTTAGAGAAGATAGGAAGGGAAATCGCAAGGAAATGTGAAGGTTTACCCTTACTTGCGAAGGTCATCGGAGGAACCCTGCGCAAGGAGAAGAGCGAGCAGGCTTGGGCTTCCATTCAAGAAAATGTTCTCTGGCATTCCTCGGGAAGTAATCTTGACCAGAGAATTATACGGGCACTACAACTGAGTTTTGATCGTTTAGGCTCACCATGCTTGAAGAAGTGTTTTGCATTTTGTTCTATATTTCAGGATGATCATCTCTTCCTTAAAGAAGAGCTTATTCAACTGTGGATGGCTTCCGGGTTCATTTACCCTTCTGCTAATGATACTGCATGGAGCATTGGGAACCGGTATTTCAATGACTTGGTATCAAACTGTTTGTTTCAAGATATTGAAAAGAACTTCTACGGGAACATAGTTGCTTGCAAGATGCATGACATGGTTTACAGCTTTGCAAAATCCCTTTCAGAAACTACAACTTTGATTTCAAATGGAGGTGTTCCTGGTGATGTTTCTCACATATGCCATCTAAATCTTAAAGGCAAAGAGACACACTTGGCTCAAACTCTCAATGTTTTTAGTAGACAGACTTTGCATAGTCTTTTGGCACAGTTTAATATTTTCCACTATAATGGGTTAGAGTTCACAAGATTGAGGATTCTTATCTTTGCTGAGAGCAAATTTTCTATTGAGGAGTTGCCGACCTCCATTGGAAACCTGAAATGTTTGACCTACTTTGATATTTCAGAGACTGCAATAAAAGAAATACCCAGATCCTTTACTAGACTCTACAATTTGGAGACGTTGAAGTTGGTGAATTGTCCATTAAAGAAGTTGCCTGAGCAAATGGATAACTTGGTCAATTTAACGCACCTTGTATTTGACAGGAAAGAGCTAGTGCCAGTTAATATCGGCAGGTTGACACGTTTGCAGACGCTGCCATTTTATGTTGTGGGTTCTGAAAGAGGTCATGGAATTGAAGAGTTAGGTAGCTTAACAAGACTTCAAGGAAAGCTAGAGATCAGTAAGCTTGAGTTGGTGTGTGGTGAGGAACAAGCCAGGATGGCTAAACTAGTTGAGAAAAGCGGAATTTTTAAGTTAGTTCTGGAATGGAGTTCAGAGAGAGGAAACACTGAGCAAGATGAAGCTGTGTTGGAAGGCTTGCAACCAAACCCAAGTTTGAAATGTTTAAAGATTAGAAACTATGAGGGCCACAAATTTCCAACCTGGATACCGTCATCTGTCCTTTATTCTCAATCTTCACTAGGTAATTTAATGAAGCTGGAATTGAGGTCTTGCAACAGTTGTGTGAAACTTCCAAGTCTTGGACGACTACCCAAATTGACATGTCTTTACATATCTGGATTAAATAATATCAGAAGCTTAGATGAAGATTTTTTCTGCAGTGGGAATTTTCCATCTCTCGAAACGTTGCTATTAGATGACATGCAAAGCTTGGAGGACCTGATGGAAGTGGAACCAAAAATAACATTTCCTTCCCTTAAAGGTCTTGGATTCACTAAATGCCCCAAATTAAAAGGCATCCCTTGGACAGATGGTCTACCAAGTCTTGAATTGCTTTTTATTTCATCCTGCCAAGAGTTAAGTTATATAAGGGATGGGGGGCTGTCTTCCTTTATGCAGTTGAAAAGATTGAGAATCTCTGATTGTAGGAATCTAAAGTCTATCCCAAGCCCTTGGGGTGTATCTTCTCTTGAAATCTTGAGTCTAAGTAAGTGTGAGGAGGTGAGAAGTGCTTTAGTGTTAGAGAATCAGTCATGCCCTTCTCTCAAATATATGAAAGTTACAGGTTGTCCTGGTATGAGTCTAGAAGTAAAGCGGATGTTGGATCGTCTCCCTTGTTTGGAATCCTTGAGTATTGGTGTGATTTCATCAGATGATGAGGTTTTGGAATTTTGTAAATTCTTGACTTCATTAGAATCCTTAAAATTGAAGGGATTCAAGGAAGCAAAGAGCATAAAGTCACTACCACATCATATACAAGAGCTCACTTCTTTGAAAACTTTGAAGATATCAAACTTTTCTTCATTAGAAGATTTGCCAGAGTGGTGCGGAAAGTTTCATTCTCTCGAAGAGCTTCACATCGTAAGGTGCCCAAATTTGAAGAATGTGCAATGTCTTTCACAGATGTCGCAACTCAAGGTAATGAGGATCAGTCCAAGATCTGACGAGGTGGAGTTCCCTCCGTATTTCACCTCCATCTTTGACCTGTCATCTCCTTTTCTGGAAAAATTGACTCTCAATAACAGTGTACATTGGACTTGTTTGCCATCTCAATTGGAAAACCTCACCTCTCTAAAACAACTTGAGATACTGAATTTTGATGAAATGGAATCGTTGCCAGAGTGGATAGGGAACCTATCATCTCTTGAAAGTCTTGAGCTTTGGTTGTGCAAGAATCTAATGAACATGCCATCTCAGCATTCCATGCAACGTCTTTCAAAGCTCAAATCTCTAGTTATTGTGGGATGCCCGAAGTTATCGGAAAGATGTGTGCCGCATAGTGGTCCAGAATGGTCCAAGATTTCCCACATTCCAAATTTCTTCTTTAATGGGGAAATCATCCGAATGTCCTGACCTAAGCTTCTGCTCCAATCTCCAACTTCCAGCTCGAGCAGTCAGGTAGCAACTTTGATTTTTAAGTATCTCTAATTGCTGTGACATTTAAGATTCAATTTGGTCCGCATTTTGAATAAAAGAACAAAGTACATGATTCATTTTACTAATTTGTTTTGATCGTTTGAGTGTTTTGACCAGCTTGAAGATTGAGCTTATTTATATAGTATATGACAGTATGCATGTCACTTGAATTTTTGAACTTTTAATACACGTGATTAATGATATGATTGCTAGAGCTGTGGCTGCTGAAGTTTGTGAAGAGTTTTTCACTCCTATACCGACACATGCTGAGCTTGCCATTGAAAGGACATAAATAACCCTGTTAAGTATAATTGGTAATAGTACTGATATTATTCTCTGATGTTTTAAAAAATATCTTTAATTCTCCATGTGCTAGTTATTGGAATGCTGTAGCCAAAATTCTAAGGTATTGAAAATCTCTTTTTTCTTTTCCAAAAAAAAAAAAAAAAAAAAAAATCTCTATGTTGAGGTCTTCTGTACCGGTATCATACTAACGTCCAATGGTGCTGAGAATGGCTGAGATGCAGATTGGGTAGGCACTTAATATGGCCATTCTACTTCAAGTGGTTGAAAATGTAACTTTTATTCAACCCATTGGTATAGTGATAAAATCTACTCTTAAGAACTGACTTCAATTGTAACTGACATAAGCATTCCTGCTAAATCACTGGGATAACCAGGTTATAGGTTGCTGCATTCTGCAGTCTTAAATCTTAATTGCAGATTTTGTTAATGGACGTTTTACATTCTTAGCAAATACAAGTTGTTTCCGCTCTGTTCAGTGCAATTGACACTCAACTATTTGATTTTATGTCACTATTAACCAATCATCATACTAGTATACTACACATTGACTATGTTAGGTTTGGTGGTATTAAACTTATCATGCCAACTGTTTACAGTTAATTTTAAGCATAGTGGCAGAATTTAATGCTAAATGCCATTTGTAAAGTATCTCTTACGAGAAATAAATTGTTTAATCAAAAGTATGAACCGCAGATCATGTATTACTCTCCTGAGGAAGAAATAGCATTTGAGCCTGGATGCTGGACTATTTAGGAAGAAGTGGAGCTTCTGGTGGTGGTGCAGATATCTCCTCTGTGGCGGCCATAGTTGGTTGTATGTGCCAACTTGCTGTGTCATAGTTGGATTGACGGCCTCTTTTACAGTATGATTTCAGCTCTGCTGATATAGATCCAATTGGAAGCATTAGCAAGCAGGATCTTAGAATGTTTCTGCGGTGGGCTGAACTGGAGCCAATAAGTTCAGATTATACCCAGGTTTCACTTTACAACATGCCATTTTTGTGTTATACTACAATTCTCTAGAAGTTTTACTGATGTGTATGCTATTATTATTATTATTATAAGAAACCAGTATGAATATTATGCTATATTTATGTGAAACCAGCTGGATAGGTGGACATGGGGAATGAGAATGACATATGACTGCGGAAGATTTTGAGATGTGGTCCAGTATCAATGTTCAAGGTTAGTTCTTTTCAGATGTGGATGACTCCATGAGAGGTGACCAAGAAAGTGAAATATTTCTTCAAATACTATTCCATCAACAAACACAAGATGACTACTAACTTCTTCATACCATGCTGAAGTTTGTAGACTCATCAAGTTTCCAAATAAATTCTCTGCACCCTCTGAGCATTTCTTTAGCCATAATCATTAACCATGATTCAAATGTTTGCTGATTTTCAGAGTTATTCAGCGGAGGATGACAGATTTCATCTCCGCCAATTCTTGTACAATGTGAGATGGCCATATAAGTTCCGGAAGATTGATCAGCTTGTGAGAGAGTTGGATGATGAAATTGCTTTCAAGGAAGCTGGTGGTATGGGGGTTGTGGCAGCTGCTTTGCTTCTGGTGATGCTAAGGCAAGGTTTTGATCATTTCCTGAGGTACAAACAAGCTATTCACTGCACATGATGCTAGTTTTTAGTTTATAGGAGTACTTAATAAGACTAGAGAGAGTTTGCTGTTTCATTTGAGCAGTTGGATTTAAAGTTTAAACCATTAAATTCTAAGGATTCTAGATTTATTTATTTATTTATTCTTACTTCTCACAAATTCTAAATTCTCAGAAATTGTTGCTACAATCCGTGAACCAAAGGGAAGGGTCTTATTATCTTTTTCCGTCTTGTGGTTTCCAATAAAAGAACTAACCACCCACCAATATGCTAATATCCATTTAATAATATTAGTATGTTTTAATGCAGTGAATCGGAACTTGAACTAAATGAAACAACATACAAGAGTTACAAAATTAGTCCATATTATTAACCTACCATGTCACACCAATACTAATTTCCATTAAAAACATAATAAGTACTTATGACACATATTAAAATTAGAAATTGGACGTGACTAGCTAATTTATCTTCCCAACAGGAGAGAATTACTCTTATTCCACTTACGCTACATGACGGTAACCTCAAGCAGCAGAATGACATTTGAGACATTCAACTTCTGCTGGACACTTAACACTATAGTTGCAGACCAATCATGGCGTCTGACCATTCGACTCTGCCTCAGAATTTGACGTTCTGTTCTTTGACTCTGGCTGTCGAATCTCCTCCAACATCCTAACAACCTCCTCGATTCTAGGTCGTGCCTCGGGCGATTTCGTGACACATGCTAAAGCAACCTGCAACATCTGCACCATCTCCTCCTCCACATTCTCGTACCTCAAGAGCTCCACATAGAAGACCTCAGCGGTCCACTCCTCACGCACCACAGACCGCACCCACCTCGGGAGATCGATCACATCATCATGTCCTGTGGGCTGTATGGGAGCTTTCCCTGTCAGCATCTCGAGGACGAGCACGCCGAAGCTGTACACGTCTGACTTGTGAGAGGCTTTCCGGGTTTCGATTACTTCCGGTGCACGGTACCCTAATGCACGCGACTTGGTTGGAGGGTTGGTCATTAGAGGGGCTAGGGCGATGTCTGAGATGCAAGGGTCAAGGTCTTCGTTGAGGAGGACATTTGAGGACTTGATGTTGCCATGGATGAATTTTGGCCCACCTTCTTTGTGGATTGTTGATATTGCTCTCGCTGTTCCTACGGCAATCTTCATTCTTGTGTCCCAATCCAAAGGAGTCCTTCCTGCATCTCTGCCTCCTGTTATTGCATAAGATGAATCAGTCTGATCCAATCTAATTAGAACTTATTAAATGAGTCTGCAAATGATTAATTAATGGTTAATTTATTGTATGTTAAATTACAATTGCCTCTTTTCGATTGAAAGATCAGGTATTGGATCCGTCTCCCTTTATAACTGTCGTGAACCGGTATTATGTGAATACAAAACCAAAATTTATAGGGAAAACAAAGGAAAAAAAAATGGTTTTTTAGAGATTAAAAACATTGATTTACCTGATATTTATAGATTATTTGAAATTATATAATAAATTATTAGATAATGAAAAAAAGTGTGAATTAAAAATGGATGGATGGAGTAATAATAAGAGGAAAGAAGGAAGGACTCTAAGTTTTTCAAACTTGAGGGGTGAAACTATAATATGAACATAAGTTTAGTGGTGGAAGTGTGAAATGGCCAAAAGTTGTTACCCGGCTAAAACATACCGTGCAAGGCCGAAAACACGCTGCCGGACGGCATATAGTTGCAGACCAAAAGCTTCTCATCTTTAGAGTAGTAATAAGCCCGAAGCGGTACAATGTTCGGGTGCCTTCCGATCCTCCCGACAACCTCCATTTGAACCTCAAACTCTTTCTTACCGACCGCAACCTCCTTCAATCTTTTCACAACAATACTTGTGCCATCCTCCAGAGAAGCCTTGTACGTGGTTCCATAGCTCCCTTTCCCGAGAACTTCAGCCGAGGCCTTGAGAAGATCCTCGAGATCGAAGCTGTGGGCGTAGCCTTCGAAGAAGTACAGCTTGTTCTTTTCGGGTTCTTGAACCCCACTGCCGAAATCTTGTGAAGTTATCTGGCCCTTCCCAACTGTGGTTGAAACCTTTGTGACGGTTTCTTGGGTGTCTGCAGATTTCGTTTTCTTGCAGAACAAGGAGATGGTTACTGCTAGGAGAACTAGAAAGCCAAAGCCTCCGATCGACACAGATGCAATTAGGCTGGGACCGAATTTCTTCCTGGAAACAGAATTCTGAGGGTGGGTGACGAGTGGGGGATTTTGTAGTGAAGAATTAGCCGAGTTAGAAGAGGGGAAAGGACATTGCTTGAGAGGCAAGCCACAGAGTAAAGAATTCCCACCAGAGAATGAAGAAACTGGAAACTTTTGAAGAGAGAGAGGAATGGAGCCATTGAGATTGTTATAGCTCAAATTGAGAAGTCTAAGCCTTGAAAGGCTAAAGCCCGGTACCTTGCCCGACAAGAAATTATGCTGCAGATTAAGAATATCAAGTCTGGTGAGGTTCTGAACTGCACCAGGAATGTTCCCAGTGAATGAATTGTATGAAAAATCCAATACACTAAGCTGTGGGGAGAAAAAAGTGGGTAGGGCACCAGAGAAGTTGTTTCCTTGGAGGTAAAGTAACTGCAGAGAAGCAATGGAAGCAATGTCTGAAGGGAAATTACCATTAAGGTTGTTGGATCTGAGACTGAGGACTCTGAGTCCATCAAGTTTTCCTAGGCTTTTAGGTGGGATGGAGCCCGAGAGTCCGATCCCTGGGAGGCGAACCGCCACCACCCGAGTCCCGTTGCAGGTGATCCCGACCCACCATCCACACACCGGTGTGGCTGCATTCCAGTTCAGCTTTCTGGTGTGTTTGACTGAAGAGGCGAATGCTAGCAACGCTTGCTTGTCGGATTTTAGATCTGCTTCCACTGGTAGGAGAGGTAGCAACAGAGATGTGAAGCAGAAAACAGAAGTGAGAAAAACTGGAATGAAGGGCTGTAGCTTCATGGAGTTACTCGTGCCACAAGGTACCACACCGCTGGCATACTCCCCTGGTTGTTTCTGAAAGGAACAGATTTTTTTTTTTTTTTAACAAAGAGAAAAAAAGCTTGGTATCAGGTTTGATGGGCTGTTATTCTCTTTAAGATCGAATATAATGGGAAGGGAAAGGTAACCGGAAAGAAGAAACAAAGTTTGCATTACTGGAATTTAAAGCATAAAGAAGAAAGAAAAAGAAGACAGTGGTAACCAAGAAAAAAACCAAAATAAAAATAAAAAATGAAAAGTGGAGGAGCATCATGATTTAAAGCAAAAGGGAAAAACGTTTTGTCTTTACTCTTTGTTGAGTAAAGTAAATATGTCTTTAGCTTTATCCAATAAAAAGTTGCAAAGTTAATTGGTCTGTCTTTTGCTATATGATTGAGTTGAAATTCTGCAGTACCCAACTCACAATGTGAGAGTACCATTACTTGCAACCTTAAAAATAAAAATAAAGTATTTTATTTACCTAAATGGTCCACCCACCTTTCACACTATTCTATTTTTGTCATATTTTAAAATTTTGTACTCCCTACTCCGTCCCATAATCTCTATACCCAATCACTTTACACGCATATTAAGATAAATGGTTGACTAGTAGAGATTTTCCAAGATTACCCTTGTCTTAAATCTTCCATCCTGCTCTCAAAACCAGAAGCACGCCCAACACCACCGTCCAATGCCCATGAAGTTCAAAATGCCCGCCATTGATTTTTCCGTTAGCAACCGGTCAAGATCCTCAATCAAAACGATCGATTTTTAACTCCGCCGGACTGAACATCAGAGCGGCGCTCGATAACCACCACCTGCTTAGCCCGCAACTCGCAAGATAGGTTTTTTAACTTTCAATCATCAAACTGGGATATAAAGAGTTAAAGACCCAATTTTGGGGTAATTGAAATCGGGGAGAAATTTTTGGTTGATGATTTGTGAAAATCGTGTTTTGAATTAACAGGTGATGAGGGCAATTTTCGGGTGCCGGAGAGAAACGGTGGGGCTGGAAGATGAAAATAGAGCATTGATGGAAAACAGGGTTCCGCCGCTATCACTGTAATTCGACAAGTTGGAATCGTCAAAGCTTTACGAGATGGAAAACAGAGATCAGATCTCGACGAGTGGAGAGATCAGATCCGATGATCTTTATGGTGATGTACTCGAATTTCAGTTGCCAAAAATTTTCATAGTGGGTTTCAGTAATTTTTTTTATTTTATGGTGTTGGAATCTAGATCGATTATCCATTGGGTCAGAGTCAGAATTCCGGCAACAGGGTTGTTGTTCTTGTGAACAAGGGAGAAACAGAGCAGATACAGGGGAGAGATGAATTGTGTTTTTAATGATTTTTTTTATAAATTAAATAGATTATTAATAAAAGAGATTTGAAGGATAAAAGAGTAACTTTGATAGAAAAAGCTTTCCTCAAAAGAAAATGGTACAATATTTGTGGGACTTCCAAAAAAGGAATATGGAACAAAATTTATGGAACTGAGGGAGTATTATTTTGTTTTTAAATTTATAATTTGTGTCTTATTTTAATTTTTTAGTTTGTTTAACCGTTATGTTGATCGTTAATTAGATTATTTTTGTTCAAATATCTCTACAAATACCATCTTAATCTTTTAATAAATATAAATTCAAGTTCCTAAAATTTCTCAAACTGAGAGGCAGACACAATCATAATCTATTTTCCCAATTTCCTCTCATTTCTCCCAAAATTGCCTTTGACGAGTCGGCGGTGATTCGCCTAGCATTGGCCGCCGGTCGATGCAACCTCCTCTCTGTTTTCTTTATCACATCAATCCAAACCAACTTAACAGTGAAAGGTCCAACAGAAAGATGAGCTATGATGGTCATCAAAAGATTCTTAATACTCTGAAAAAAGGAAAATGTCAATTTTTATCATTAACATTTAAGTAAAGGGGTATTTTTGTATTTTTTTAAAGATTCTCTATTATCACTACAATTAATGTTTTAGATCCCGTTTGTTATTGTCCGTTACAATTTCCTACGTGTAATATTATTTTTCATTGTGTACAAATATGTGACAGTTGTGTTGATGATGTGGTGAAATTAATATGTATATTTTTTTACAAAGGTGAAATTAATATTAAAAAAGGAAAACTTATTAATTTTATTATTTTAGATCTGACTTTTCTTATTTTTTTTGTTCTGGTTGCTCTTCTACCTATATTTTTTCTTTCAATCTGACTTGTTTTCTTCTTGTTCTTCCGATTTGAAATTTTTTTCCAGGTTAGTTAAATTGGACTAGTCCGATTTGGAGCACTGACTGGTCGGCGTAGAACAAGAAGATTTTTTTTTCTTTTTCGATTTGGAGCCAAAATTAAAAGCACGCTTTTGGTTTTTTTTCGGACTTTGCGCGTGGTCGGCGGTTGGAGATGATTCTGGTGAAGGGTGGTGGATTGGAGGCAGGATCAGTGCGCTAGTGGTTGAGGACGGTGTTGGTAGTGTCGGAGGCGGCAGATCATGACCAGAATGTCCTCAAGGGGCTGGTTTCAGTGTGAATCAAGTTTTCTGGTCGTCGCGAAAAGGACTCTCGTGAGCGGCGGTTCTGGCTTTGAACGACCCGATGCCGGTCTGGGCACGCAATGACTATGATTAAGAAGAAGATTTATGGTTGTTGAAGGCAGATTAGATGAGAAAGAAGAGAGGTATGATGGTTGAAGAAGATTTCTAGTTGTTTGGTTGAGACTGATGAGAGTCCACATGGAAGACACGTCAACAAAATGGTCTATTAATCTGGTCCATATGGAAGCCACGTATGCACGCACACATCACGTTGGAGTTATGTAACGGAATATTCGAGCACATTCCCGCTGTTAGTCGAATTAATGGTAATATGAGTCCAAAATACTATTTCGGTGGTAATGTTGGACCCATAAACTAATAAAAATTGCAAGCGTTAACCCTTAAAAAAATGCAAAATGACCTTTTGCCCAAACGTTAGTGGCAAAAATGGATCTTTTTCCATCATAAAAATGAACTATGAGGAGAAAAAGATCAAACTGAGACACAAACAGTGAAAGATCCATAAAAAAAAATGAGGAAGAGAAGCTCTTCCTCAGGCGTCTGTTGCTGAAGAAAACCAGTGAGCTCCTTGAAGGCGTTGGCCATGATGGATAAAGGCAGCTTCAAGTCGTCCACCAAGTAGCACACACCCCGACCACTGTGGCCACCTCCAGTCCCATCAACATCTTGTCCGTCACCACCCTCTTCGGATATGACATCAACCCTCTTCGGATTAGAGCCATTGATGAACATATCTGACTCTCAATGAGCGAATCACTCGATCAGTACCACTTCTGGCGACAGCCAAAATCCACAACGTTTGATTATTGACGCTAGCGAGGCTCAATTTGTCATATATAGCTTATTCAAGGTCTTGCCGGTCTTGCTTTGCATTTGGTCTTGTGCGTACGGTGGTGGGCTTATTGGCCCATATATA